>JAVJIF010031348.1:0-145718 GCA_038442645.1 Agave tequilana
AGCCATTAAGGAAGCAGTCTCAAGCTCTAGACGCGAGGAAGCGAGGCCGCGTCTCAGCATTAAGACGCGTTGGCTCTACACCCGCGTCTCAACGTCCAGATGCGTCGGCCCAAAGCCCGCGTCTCGACATCAAGGCGCGTCGGCCCGACGCCCGCGCCTCAGCGTCCAGACGTGAAGGCCCGAAGCTCGCGTCTCAGCATTAAGGCGCGTTGGCTCGACGCCCGCGTCTCAACTTCAAGGCGCGTTCGGCCCAACGCCCGCGTTCTCAGTTGCAACTGCCCTGATTGCGGGGCTAGTCACCGCGCATGTAGCGGGTAGTAGGGCCCCTCATTCGGGAGCGTTTTCAGGAGGCACCTTCACCCCCTGAGACCCCTATAAATAGCCTTGTTTGCTATGAGGGGATAAGAAGTTTTTGATAAGATCGAAGCTTTGGAAAGGTCGAGAATTAAGAAGGTCAAGGCATCATCAAGATCGATCGAATCCAGGCAAGAGGATCATCAAGAGGGAAGCACGACTTCAACAACAGACAGAGGGAGGAGACTCTTCAGCGAGCTTACTGAGTACTAGCCGCTCTTCGCCTACCTCCTCTTTGAGAGTTTTGGTAGACTGAGCCGAGTTACTCTTTCTACCGACTGAAGAGAAGACCCCCGACGGTCCAGGACGGTCATCTGGTCAACGGAGAACAAGATTCACTCTCCATCGCCACACGAAGAACCCAGCCTTAAACAAAGGGAAGATTCAGACATCCTCCCTCCCTTGTAACTGGAAAAGAGGGAAGAGTAGTTCTTTTGGTTGTAATCGTTTCGCTTGAATCAAGGAAATCTTTTACAGCTAAAACCACTTTCTCCGACCACCAAATTTTCCGGCGCGTACAAGAGATGGCGACTCCGCTGGGGACTACCTTCGTTACTGACAAGCGCACCGTGGTGCAAGATGACGTTCTCCGTAAGGGGAAAATGGTCGAATCCCTCGTCGTCGAGTTCGACCAGGCGAAGTATGAAGAGTTCCTCTCTTCTGGCTCCAAGAGCCCAAAGACCCGCGTCTGCCGCAGGGTCTCAAGTGGACAGCCCCCTGAAGCCCAATCTGAGGCTCTGTCGGGTGCTCCTGCTGCCCACTGTGCCAAGTTTGGTTCACGCGCCGACGCCTCCCAGAAGGCCCGCGTAACCTCAGACACCTCTACTGCGATCAACCGCGTCGCGCAGAGCACACGCGCCAACGCCTCTCTGAAGGCTCGCGTGGTCCCCGGCACATCTACTGGTGCGATCGACCGTGTCGCACAGAACGCCCGCGTCAGCGTCTCTCAGGAGACCCGCGTGGCAAACACCCCTGGTTCTACAAACCAGGAAGTTGTTGGCTTCTCTCTTCCTCCACGGCGCAATCGGAATGCCGAGCGTCGACAGAGAAGACGCGCGCGTCAACACTCGGTCGGAACCGTTGGTTTTCTGACTGGGGTTGAACGCAGCGTACGATCCGATGCCTTGCCCGCACCTCGTCCAGTGCGAGAGGTCCGTGTTTGGCGACCCAAACGCGAGACTCCCCAAGTTGAGCCTTCTGAAGACCAACTTGCCAAACGCCAAAGCGAAGCTTCTGCGTCTTGTCAAACACAGGAAGCACGCGCCCATAGGCGTGGGGCCCAGCAGCCCACTCTCTCCCAAGTCTCTCTGCTCCAACGCAGCAGACAGCAACGCGAAAGTCGCGTCTCATATCAACAGAGACGCCAGACGCGCGTGACGCAGCCGCGACGCGACAGCCGCGTTTCTGAAACCTGTGTCCAGGCTGAACAGCACATGACTGTCTCCCGTCGTCGACGTGCGAGACCAGTCTCTTTAATCCCCCTCCCACAGATTTGAGGGATTATTTGACAAGGAAAAGGAGTGCCAATCAGACCACTTCTCCATGCTGCTGTCAACAGCTCATCCAGATGCTCTCTGGATGCCATTGCGAGTCAGGCGTGCACCAGCCGTCTTTAATCAGACAGCTGACCCTGATTCCCCCGTCAGCCAAAAGAAGACGCTCCCACAGAAGGAGAACCTTCTCAGACGTTGAATACCCGGAGCTTACTGCAAACATGACTAGCAGAAGCAAGGGAAAACAACCAATGGTCAACTCAGAGGAATCAGACTCTGAGCCGGAGGGGGTGTATCAACACACTCGCACCCGGACAGGGGCCATTCCCCCAATTGACTATAATGCCTTAGCCCGCGGCATTAGAATGGGTGATTCTCACTCCGCTGTAGTGGAGTCGCAGGCTTCAAACTCTTCCGTCGAGAAGGAGGCTTCCGCCTACATGGCCGACACTCCTGAGGAGACGACCAGGCGTTTAGAACAGACGCAGAAGCACCAGATGGATATAATCGCCTCTCAACAGAGATCCATTGACTCCCTCAAGCATATGCTTGAGAAATTGCTTGAAGAAAAAGCGAGATCTCCTCCTAGACGACCGAAGGGGAAAGGAGAAAGGGAGGAAGCCCACCCTCCGAATCTTCTGACGAGACACGACGATCTACCTCGGATGTGTCCAAGCCCTCGTCGCAGGCAAAAAGCGACCAAGACCAGGAGAAGACTCATGCTAAGAGGGTGAGTCAATTGGAACGACGCCTCGAGGCCCTTGCCAATCGCAAGGACCTCCAAGAAGCAGGAGTGGTCCGGCCCTATCCGGCTGAGTGGGACTTAGTTCCATACCCTCCTAAGTTCAAGGCTCCAACCCTCCAAGCATTCGACGGGAAGGGGTCACCCAACCAGCACATCTACTACTTCAAATCCCAGACCGGGAATGTGGTAGATAACGATGCCATCCTGGCACGCCTATTCATTGGCACCCTAAAAGGGTTGGCCTTTGAATGGTTTATGAAGCTCCCGGAAGGTTCCATCAAGAACTGGGGCGACTTGGAGAAGCTGTTTCTAACACGCTTCTTCGAAGATGATTCGGAGGTCACAATGCCTACCCTTTTAGCTACAAAACAGCGAAAGGGAGAGTCCGTCAAGTCTTTCGTAGAAAGATTTCGGAACATGGCACTCCGATGTCCAAGCGGCATGACCCAGGCCACCCTGGTGGAAACATATCGCCATAATCTCCAAACCTCACTCCTTGCTCAAATAGGAGTTGCTGAAAGCCGCACCTGGAAACAATTAGTCCAGCAAGGTGAACAGGCTGAGGAGATTGTCGCCCGCGTCAGAGCGGAAGAAGGCAAGCCCAGGCCAGAGAGGTCGACAAGGCGTGCACCAGACACCTCCCTCCAGACGAAGCGGAAGGATAATTTGGCGACGGAGACCAAATCTCCCACCAAACCTCAAACAGGCAGGGCAAGTGGCTCTTCAAGCCAGCCACGCCCCAACAAGCAGTATTCCTTCAAGGAGGAACACGTCGATTCGCTCTTCAAGCTACTCAACAAGAGCAATCGACTGAAGCTCCCTGAAATTAGGCGCCCGGAGGAAGTCGGCAAGACCGACAATCCCACCTACTGCTTATACCACAGGATGCTCGGACATCCTACCAAAAGCTGCTACGTCTTTAAGGACATCCTTCAAGCTCTGATTGACGCGGAGGTATTAAAACTCCGACCGGAGCAGAAGAAGATGACGGCCAACATGACGTCGATTCTCCAGTTTGGGACACGACCCCCGACACCCGTGGGGGTGATCTCTGTCCCGAAAGGAGAACTGAGGGTGGTCAACACAGACCCTCATCAGCAGCGGGAGAAAGGCTTGGTACCCATCCCTACACCTCGAGGGGAAATCATGTGGGTCCACCCTGACCTCGTCGACGAGCAACAATGGACGACTGTGACCAACAGGAAGTCCAAAGGCAAAGGGAAGACTTCATCTTGCCATGTGATATGCGCCTCCTCTCGAGAAGCGGACACTGATGTTCCCTCGCTGACTGACTCAGAAGAGGAAACAATAGTCCTGGCCGCAGAGCCCAGCCAACCTACGGCGGGGACCCGTTCAGGACAGGCATACTTGAAGCAGTACGGCGAGACAGCAGCGGCTTCTCCGCAACCAGCCGTAGAACCAGCCAAGCCATCCACGAAACCACCTGTGGAGAAACAGAAAGAAACCCGGTTTTCTCGGGCTCTTCTAAAAGGTGCAGCAGAAGGATCCTCGACACCTTACCGCTTCGACGTCTTGGCTCAACTAGCCAACATCCCGGCACGCATCACCTTGTATGAACTCCTGAGGCTATCAAAGTCAACCAGAGAGGCTCTACAAGAAGCTTTGGCAAACGCTGAGGTCTTCATGACTCGTGTGCCAAGGGAGGAAGATGTAGAGGATTGCCTCCACGCCTCCCCAAATGCTCCCTGCATCACCTTCACAACAGACGACATGCAGGTTAAAGGGAAGCATGACCGACCCCTATACTTCACAGGGTATATTGGGTCATCCGAGGTGAACCGCATCCAGGTAGACCCAGGGTCTGCGCTAAGCATCATACCTCGCCGGGTTATGCAGTTTCTAAGCATTCCTACCCATCGTCTGAGCCCTACCCAGACGACTATTTACGGGTTCAATGCCAACAGCTCCCGCCCGATGGGGAAGATCAAGCTCAAATGCCAGATCGGGAGCCTCAAGTCGGAAGTGACGTGTTACGTCATTGACGCGGACACTTCCTACAACCTGTTGCTGGGACGACCATGGATTCACCGCAATTCCATCGTTCCCTCTACTCTCCACCAAGTCATGAAATACATTGACGAGAGTGGACAGGTCCGAACGTTGATTGCCGAAAGGCATCCGTTTAAAGGGGTTGAAAATTATTTCACGGACTCCCTCTTATATCAGGATCCGGAGGAGACTAATGAAACCCCACAACCAGAGGAGCCAGACTCTGGTAATGAAGCTGACATTGAGCCTGAGAAAGAAGAGTGCCTGTGGGAGTTGGAACCCCTGTAAAGAGCACTAATAAGCTCGATGTTGATACCACCGACGATGCAGGCGGTTGGTATATTAATGAAGATTTAGATTTCGCGTATTTCCCTGCGTGTGAGTCTGATTCAATACCGTCGGATACTAGTACCGACATAGATGAGGATGTCTGGTCGGCAATGGATGCTTTGACATCATTGCATGTACCGGTGAAATCATCCTTCGGGACATACCAAGATAATGGTGACGCGCAAGAGTCTGTATTCATGGTTCCAGCCAGACGAAAATGCCAAAGACCAATACTTTTTGGGCGAATCGCGTCTGAACCAATGCCCCACGAAGAATCGGAAGGTGAGGATGAATCCCCTCAGTTCGATCATTATGAACCGAAAACGCTCAAGATGATGAAGCGCATGGGGTATGATCTAACCAACAGGCCTGGGTTGAACTTCGGAAAAGGAAGAAGAACACTGCTTCGATCCTTTGTACCGAAAGGGAAAACCCCTGATTACTATCATCAGACGCGCCGGGGGTTGGGCTATATATCAACCCCAGTGCCATCAGCCTCTGATTCGGAGAGACTGTCAAGTCATGACTGCTCATCAGACACGTCGTCGTGGGAATCAGATGTCAGTGTCGGCAACATCTTCAAAGGGCTTTCAGTAAACATGGTTTCGACAAGCCATATGGAGGATGAAGATGAAGAAATGATCCAACCTGATACAGATCCTTGGATCAAACATTTGAATGCTCTTTGGGATATCCGCTTTGAACAGCGTGAGCCACCCACAGAAGACAAGGTTGTTCAAGTCAACCTAAGAGATGAAGCCAATCCTAAACCCATCTTCATAAGTGACGGCCTGTCACCTTCGCAGAAGAAGGATTTAATATCTCTTGTACAAGAGTATATAGATGTCTTCGCCTGGAATTATGAGGACATGCCTGGACTTGATCCTCAAGTGGCTATGCATCGCCTCAACATCAATCCGGACATGAAGCCTGTTAAATAACAACAGCGACGGTTCCGTCCAGAGATAATGGAGGCAATTCAATCAGAAGTTAGAAAGCTCATCGATTCCGGCTTCATCCGGGAAGAACAACATCCCGACTGGGTAGCCAACATCGTCCCCGTCGCTAAGAAGAACGGGAAGATCCGGATCTGCATCGACTTCCGTGATCTAAACGAGGCCTGCCCCAAAGACGAATTCCCATTGCCAATCACGGATGTCATGATTGACAATACTTGTGGATTCGAGCGAATGTCCTTTATGGACGGGTTCTCAGGATATAATCAAATCAAGATGTATCCCGATGACGAAAAGCACACCTCCTTCAGGACACCTCTAGGGGTATATTGCTACACCGTCATGCCCTTCGGTCTGAAAAATGCGGGGGCAACCTACCAAAGGCCATGAATGCCATTTTCCATCGGCAGATACGCAAAACGGTGGAATGTTATGTCGACGACATCGCGGTGAAAAGCCGCACTAAAGGTGATCACATAGCAGACCTGAGGGTGGTCTTCGACATCATGCGGGCTCATCAATTGAAGATGAACCCCACCAAGTCCTTCCTGGGGGTAGCCAGTGGCAAATTCCTAGGGTTTGTTGTGACTTCCACAGGAATCCATTTGGATCCAGAGAAAGTCCGTGCTATCCAAGAGATGCAACCCCCCAGAAGCCTCAAGGAGCTCAGAGGATTACAAGGACGATTGGCATACATCCGCAGATTCATTTCAAATCTCTCCGGGAGATGCCAACCCTTCGCTAAGCTGATGAAGAAGGGCGTTTCGTTCATTTGGGACGACGCTTGCCAGCAAGCATTTGAGGAGATCAAGCACTACCTCACCCAACCACCAGTCCTGGCAGCTCTGGTATCCGGAAAGCCTTTCCTGGTGTACGTCCGATCAATGGATCATTCTTTGGGAGCTCTACTAGCTCAGAATGATGACCAGGGGCGAGAACAAGCAATCTACTACCTAAGTAGAACGATGATCGGAGCCGAACATCGGTATAACCCGATCGAGAAGGAATGTTTGGCACTGGTGTTCGCCATTCAGAAAATGCGACACTATCTGGTGGGCCAAACCATAAATGTCATATCCAAAGTCAACCCCCTGAGGTTACTTATGACAAAGCCTTCTTCACTAAATGGCCGGCTGGCAAAATGGGCCATATTGCTATCACAATATGAGATGCATTTTCTGCCACAAAAGGCTATTAAGGGACAAGCGGTGGCGGACTTCTTAGCTGAACACCCAGATCCCAGGGCAGCCAAACTCTACGAGGATCTCCCAGATGAGGTCGCCGAAGTCTGCCTAGCTCAGACATCGTTCGAAAGTCAAGTATGGCAACTTTTCTTCGACGGTGCATCAAGGGCAAGCCCGAAGGGACACACAGTAGCGGGGGTAGGAGTGGTACTCGTCTCCCCACAAAATTACGTGATTCCCCGAGCTATCTCGTTAACCGAGCCCTGTTCCAACAATGTGGCGGAATACAACGCTCTTTTGATTGGGATGCAATTCGCCGATGAGATTGGCGTTAAAAATCTCGAGGCATACGGTGATTCTAAACTCATCGTCAGCCAAGTTCGCGGAGAGTATGAGGTCAGGCATGAAGATCTAGTACCCTACTACAACGCGACAATCCACATGGCCGAGAGGTTTTCAAACTTCTACATCGACCATGTACCGCGCAAGCAAAATGCGCATGCAGATGCACTTGCATCCCTTGCTGCCTCCTTAGCTCTTCCAGCCGGAGCAATGGAGAAGGTATTCGTCTATAGCCACGACCTATACTGCCCAAAAAGTCCCCTCGGAGACTACCAGAGGTCAACGGGAGATCGTCGCGGTAAGGAAACACTTGAAGTGTCAACCGATCCAGAGCTTAAAGACTGGCGATTCCCCTACATTGATTTTGTCTTGTACGGCATCTTGCCCGAAGACACCAGGGAGGCGGCTGCCATCCGAAGGAAAGCCTCCAAATTCTACTACAATGCGATTTCGCGAACATTGTATCGTAGATCGCATGACGGGATCCTGCTCCGGTGCCTCTCATCAAAAGAAGCCCACGAAGTGTTGAAAGAAGCCCACGATGGTACGTGTGGAGCTCATCAACCTGGCCCGAAGCTGGCAAACCGACTCCAAAGATTGGGTTACTACTGGCCCAAGATGGTTGCCGATGCTGTTGCCTATGCCAAAAGATGTCACGCCTGTCAAATACATGGTGATTTCATCCATCAAGCACCAGGATACCTCCACTCTACGACCTCTACCTGGCCGTTCGAAATGTGGGGGATGGACGTGGTTGGTCCTACCAGCCCACCATCATCAAAGGGACATCGGTTCATCCTAGCGATAACCGATTACTTCTCAAAGTGGGCCGAAGCTATCCCTTTGAAAGAGGTGAAATCTTCTAACGTGATCAAGTTCGTGAAACATCACGTTATTTACCGGTTCGGTGTGCCTCGGCGGATTGTCCATGACAATGGACCCCAATTCATCAGCCAGGCTTTTCAGAGATTCTGCGCCAAGTTCAGAATCCAGAGTGTGTCATCAACGGCATACTATCCGCCCGCTAACGGCCTCGCAGAAGCTTTCAATAAGACTATTGGCAAGCTTCTCAAGAAATTCGTCTCGAAAAGTCAACGAGACTGGGACGATAAGTTGGGCGAATGCTTATGGGCCTATCGCACGACTGTGCGAACCCCAACTAAAGCCACGCCATTTTTCTTGGTGTACGGATGCGAAGCCGTCCTTCCACTGGAAATCCAAATTCCATCTCTTCGCGTCGCCTTGACAGCGGAAATGACAACAGAGGAGAAGCATCGACAGCAACTCCAAGAATTGGAAGCCTTGGACGACAAGCGTCTGCAGGCCCAACAACAAATCGAGCTTTACCAAGCTCGTATCACCAGAGCCTTCAACAAGAAAGTCAAATCCCGAACTTTCAAGAAAGGCGACCTCGTCTTAGCCGTCCGAAGACCCATGGTCATGACGCACAAGACGAAAGGAAAATTCCAACCCAAATGGGAAGGACCGTTTGTAGTAGAGTCAGTCTACTCAAATGGATCGTATCGCCTCATAACCTCAAATGGCGATACACTCATGATGCCAATCAATGGCAAATTCCTGAAGAAATACTATCCCTAGATGGCATTCTTCCACCGATCAAGTTAAAAATACACCTCTGATCGGAAACATCCAACGCCTCCGACGGCTAAAGATAGAGGAAAATGTTGGCTTTTAAGTCCAACATAAGTCTTCGACAACTCATCATGCTGAGGGGAATAGCATGGCTAGCCCAACTCAAACGGTAGTTGGTAAAGGCATGACAAACCCGTTGACAGCTGAGGATTTGCTAAAAATCCTAAGGGACACGTTCCCATTTGATCCGACGCCTCCGACGGCTAAGGATAGAGGAAAATGTTGGCTTTTAAGTCCAACATAAGTCTTCGACAACTCATCATGCTGAGGGGAATAGCATGGCTAGCCCAACTCAAACGGTAGTTGGTAAAGGCATCTCAAATCCGTTGATAGCTGAGGGTTTGCTAAAAATCCTAAGTGGACTTGATTCCACTCTTCCCTCCAAAAATCCCTTACCAATTCTCATCCATAGAATGGTAGGACCACAAAATGCAATCATTACTATGTTAACACTATACCTCTGGTAATGAATACTCTTTGTCGAGTATAAACCTTGCTTGTTAACTCTGCATAGAGTAACAAACTCTCAAATTTGCCAAGTTAACACTATACCTCTGGCACTTCAAATTCCACTTGTCAATTCTCATCAATAGAATGACAGGTCCTCAAATTGCTCCTATCGCAAGCAAATTCTTGTCAAGTTAATATCACACCTCTGACAAAACTACTGTTTAAAGTTAACATTACACCTCTAAGCGGTACCTCGAGTGCCTGTCAAGTTAATATCACACCTCTGACAGTCACCTTTCTTCAGACTTCCATATCGAAGCTGAAATGGACGATGCCAAGTTAACACTACACTTCTAGCATCCGAGTCATTGCTAAGTTCAACAATACACCTATGGCTATGACCTTTCCTCGACTTTCTTGTCCAAGCCGAGACGGACGATGCCAAGTTAACACTACACTTCTAGCATCCGAGTCATTGCTAAGTTCAACAATACACCTATGGCTATGACCTTTCCTCGACTTCTTTAAGCCGAGACGACTAATGCCAAGTTCAACATTACACCTCTAGCATTACTATCACTGTTAAGTTAAACATCACACCTATGACAGTGACACCCTCAGTTTTCCCAAATAAAACTGAGATGCTGATGAGTTAGGTTAATATCACACCTCTAACTCACATCCTTGTCAAGTTAACATTACACTTCTGACAAGACTACTTCTAAACCGTTAAGTTAATATCACACCTCTAACGGTAAAAATCTTACTAGATTCCCCACGAGTCTAGTTTCATTTGATATTCTCCCCAACCGAGTATCAAATTCATTTTGGAGGCAGTGTTGGTTAACATTACACCAATAAACAATGCTTCCATCAAAATCCCCGGCTGATCTTAAATCAAGTTAATCCCAAATCCTTGATAAAAGTTCACCTTCTCTGGGGGTACGCACTCCACTTGTCACTTTCTTTTATAAAGTGGCAGGTCCACCAAAATCATTCTTTTGCTTCTAAAACAAAACATTCAAGACAACAGAAAGAGGCAAAAAGAAAAGCGTCACTTTTATTGATATTCAAGCATATGAAAGTGATACAAAATGCTCTCTTATACAATAAGATTGAGTGTTACAATTAAGGAGTACAAAGAAGTCCCTCTCTCTCTCAGAGGCCGCACTCACTCCTTGAAACCGCATCTGATCCCAGGTGCACAATTGGAACCGATTGCGCCATGGCAATGACGCAAAAGTCGAAAGCGCCCTAGCTGATTAAGCTAAGAGCAATGGTGTTCTTGAGGTCCGGTGGCAACAGAAGGTCCTGCAAACCCTTCGTTCAGGCGCGTCTCTTTCCCTAGCAGACCATCCAATGAACATGGGGTCACTCCTGGGGTGAGAGAGGAAGTTTAGGAGTCATCACAAAGGATGCTACCCTCCACTAGGTCCAGCGGCAGCAGAAAGTCCTGCATTCATCACCATCCCTTTCCCCAGCAGGCCACCCAACGGAATGTCCTTGATGTCACTTCTGGAGTAGGGAGAGGAAGAGGATCTTTCCGCCACCGTAACCGCCGGACCACCCTCGCCGATACTCAGCCTATCCGTCTCTTGCACCAGATCTGAAGAGACCTTGGCGAGGGTTGGGTCCTCGTCAGAGATATAATTTAATCTCTCACAAACGACGAGGACCATAATTTAATCTCTCACAAACGAACGTGGAGCAAGTTCGCCAGCCGGTATATTCTTTCTGGGGCCCAGCAAACCTGAAAAAGGACAAGCAAGCCTACCTGCAAAGAATAAGCAAGAGAGTCAGAAAATCTGAAACTCAGTACATTTTTATAAAGGAAACTGAGTAACAGAACGCGGCAGCCATTCAAGACTTCAGACGCGGGAATGACCCGCACAGTCAAACAGACGCAAGTCAAACTGCGCCACGCATAGGATTCAAACGCGGCCTCAGTTTGTACCCGCGCCTAATGCACCAGACGCAAAGAATTTCAGAACGCCAAAAATTGCCATCTCTCTGTTGGGTGAACAGGAGTTGCAAGATTCAGGTCTGAAACGCGCCAAGGCAGTAAAACGCAATGGGCAAAGCCAGCGTCAAGCGCCTGCATTCAGAGAAGTCAAGTCACTGGCACAAATTCCAGAGGAGGAATGCACCGGGACCTCATTCAGATGATCATGCCGAAGTTCAGGCTATACACATCATCGGGGGACATACCAGCAGAAACCTCTGGCCAGAGTTGGCCTCTCTGCACCCAAACGCAGGCGTCCAAGATGATCCGAGAGGGGGTTCTTCTTGAAGAGACCAAACCGAAGCGTGAGAGCTCTGGGTCATCTTCATCCTCGAAATTACCTTCGTCCATGGAGACGGAGTCCCTATCAAGAAACTCTTTTCTGAAGAAGGTGGGACTTCTCAGAGCAATCCAAAGAGAAATAATCCAAGCTTGGATCATAGAAGGGGAGCGCACCCTATTTATAGGCAGGCCCTAATAACTGCCATTAATGGGGCGTTAATTGGAACCGTCACGCACGATTGTCAAAGCCCAGTGGAGGATTGACGCGTGGAACGCCGCTTTGGAAACCGTCGCAAGCACCGGTTTTCAACCGCCCGCGTCGGTTTTGCATTTAAGGGCAGTAACTCCTGAGTCCAATGAGGAGTTGACGCGTGGATACCTGCTTTGGGAATCAACGGATGACTCGGAATCCCAATCGACAGTGGAGACCTGACGAGCAAAGATCTCCTAAAATCTTTTGAGTCAGATCACATTAGACGCAGATGGGAAAGCCGCGTCCCTTCAGCAGACAAGGCTGCATCTCTTGCGTCTGCCCGGTCCGCGCAAGACAGATTTGCGTTATTCAGAGCTGCGTCTCACCTTGTGATTGACGCTGCGTCTCACCCCAGGGACTGACAGCCGCGTCTTACTTTAAGGATCAAATCCGCGTTCTGCAAACCAAGACTTGTGAAATTTCAAAGTGCTTGGACTCAGACGCCAGCGCCTGATGGCACAAAACGCGGCACAGAACGCATGGATCAAATCCGCGTTCTGCAAATCGCGTCCAGAGACCTTCACAATTAGAAATATTCTAAGTGAAGGACCCAGAGTGCAGAGTTCACCAGCGTCGGATCATCAGGCCCGCGCCCCGGTTATCATCTCAAGGACAGCGTCCGAGAATCAAACACGATCTTGTGTTAAAGTCCTTAGGGTTCTATGAACATGTTTTAATGGCGGAACCCACACCGAAGGTGCATTTTTACCTCGGAAAACACCCTCCTGCGCAGAGGAAGCATCTCTCTCAGCCTCGGCGACGGTCGCCCTTGAGGTCGATGCAGTCGGTTTCGTCTGGAAGCCATTGAAGATCAAGAAATCCGAGCGAGGAGATGAATAGTTGAACAGAGAAGGAAGTTCTTTTTCTCAGAGAATGCGTTCGTTCGGAGAAGAAGATACATCTCTCCAACTGTTGCCTTTTATAGGCACGGAGATTCGCGAAGATACGCAGCGTTTGGCCCAATAAACGCTGCAGCGAATCGCTGCCTGACGCGTGGAGCCAAATCATTGTTTGAACAGGGAAGATCATGCGTCGCGACCCCGCCACAAGTCAGAAGTTGACACGTGGAGCAGTTCATTTAATGAACCGGGGGATCCGCGCGCCAAAAGGCGAAATCTCGCCGTTTCCCCAGGCCAGCTGGCGACGTAATCATGACATGGCACAGACGCGCGCCCCAAAGTACGCAGCTCTTCGGTGGACATGCCCCGTCAGCATCATCATAAATGCATCCAGAAAATCGCGTCTGCATTTCAAGAGATGCGTCTCTCCAAAGTCCGCGTCCCCTCAAACAGGCCAAACATCGCGTCTCGCTAAGAAGTCGCGTCTTTAAAGCAGTCTCTGCTTTTTCAAAAAGGAACCTGCGTCCAGTCTCCTGCTTCTGCAAAGTCAGTTCAACAGTACACTGACGCAAACAGACAACCAACCACTCTCGGCCAAAAGCGCACCCGTGACAGACTAAAAGCAATCGGGGAGGTCTAGACTGTGTATCTAGACACTCAACACGATCAACTCTGACGACTTCAAAGAGTTCAACAGTACACTCACGAAGACCAATTCCAGATAAGATCAAGCCCGAAGCATCAACAGTCCAGTCATAAACGCGAACACGGCTAAGATCCAAAGTATTCCGAAATCTGTCCCATTCAACTGCGGAATATCAGAAACTTTAGAGGGGGTTCTGTAGGCTGTCTAAAAATGACTAACAGACCAGCCATTAAGGAAGCAGTCTCAAGCTCTAGACGCGAGGAAGCGAGGCCCGCGTCTCAGCATTAAGACGCGTTGGCTCTACACCCGCGTCTCAACGTCCAGACGCGTCGGCCCAAAGCCCGCGTCTCGACATCAAGGCGCGTCGGCCCGACGCCTGCGCCTCAGCGTCCAGACGTGAAGGCCCGAAGCTCGCGTCTCAGCATTAAGGCGCGTTGGCTCGACGCCCGCGTCTCAACTTCAAGGCGCGTTCGGCCCAACGCCCGCGTCTCAGTTGCAACTGCCCTGATTGCGGGGCCAGTCACCGCGCATGTAGCGGGTAGTGGCCCCTCATTCGGGAGCGTTTTCAGGAGGCACCTTCACCCCCTGAGACCCCTATAAATAGCCTTGTTTGCTATGAGGGGAGGGAAAAAAGTTTGGATAAGATCGAAGCTTTGGAAAGGTCGAGAATTAAGAAGGTCAAGGCATCATCAAGATCGATCGAATCCAGGCAAGAGGATCATCAAGAGGGAAGCACGACTTCAACAACAGACAGAGGGAGGAGACTCTTCAGCGAGCTTACTGAGTACTAGCCGCTCTTCGCCTACCTCCTCTTTGAGAGTTTTGGTAGACGGAGCTGAGTTACTCTTTCTACCGACCGAAGAGAAGACCCCCGACGGTCCAGGACGGTCATCTGGTCAACGGAGAACAAGATTCACTCTCCATCGCCACACGAAGAACCCAGCCTTAAACAAAGGGAAGATTCAGACATCCTCCCTCCCTTGTAACTGGAAAAGAGGGAAGAGTAGTTCTTTTGGTTGTAATCGTTTCGCTTGAATCAAGGAAATCTTTTACAGCTAAAACCACTTTCTCCGACCACCAAATTTTCCGGCGCGTACAGGGAGGGAATTGATAGGAGACTTTGGTGGAGTAATAGAATAAATTGTCAAAGGTGTAATATTAGCTTGACGATCCCCACGAACCCCATTGGGGATTAAGGAAAATAACTTGTTAGAGGTTTACTGTTAACGTGACAAGTCTGTGCTCATTTCGCCGGGGAAATGAGTACAGGTATTTCATAGTCCTACCATTCTGTGGGAGAGAATTTTAAGGGATTTTGGAGGAAAGACGGGACCAAGTCCCTTAGGATTTTTAGCAAACTCTCAGTTATCAACGGATTTGGTATGCCTTTACCAACTACCATTTGAGTTGGGCTAGCCATGCTATTCCTCTCAGCATGATGAGTTATTGAGAACTTATGTTGGACTTAAAAGCCAACATTTTTCTCTATCCTTAGCCTTCAGAGGCGTTGAATTTTGATAGATAAACTAGAGAAGAGTAACAAGGATAAAATTAAAGTTTCACACTTTGTCTTTTCTTTGATGTTTACATCATGCATTATGATATAATCAATATTCAGTCGGCTCGATAATGATCGACTGTAATGTGGTCCATTAAAGAAAGAAACTTTTCTTTGACAATCTTTCTGACATCTTGGATCTGAAAGTTTTGATATGAGGTGTGATGTTAACCTGATCATAAGAAGAATCCTGTTAAGGATAGTACTTCTTCAAAAATCTGCTGTTGATCGGCATCATTAACGTACCGCCATCTGGGATTATAAGGAGGTATGCTCCATTCGAGTAGACTGACTCTACTACAAATGGTCCTTCCAATTTGGGTTGAAATTTCCCTT
This sequence comes from Agave tequilana, assembly GCA_038442645.1. Classification (NCBI taxonomy): domain Eukaryota; kingdom Viridiplantae; phylum Streptophyta; class Magnoliopsida; order Asparagales; family Asparagaceae; genus Agave; species Agave tequilana. Next base: position 15,434 of record JAVJIF010031348.1, read on the forward strand.
TTGTCTTATGTGTCATCATCTTGGGTCTTCTAACAGGTAAGATAAGGTCATTTTTCTTGAAAGTTCACCCCTGATTTTCTTGTTGAAGGCTCTAGAAATTCTAGCTTAATAAAGCTCGATTTGCTGTTGAGCTTGCAGGCATTTAACGTCCAAAGCTTCCAGCGTTTGGAGTCACAGTCATGTTTCTCCTTATTTGTCATCTCCATTGTCAAGGCAACCGTAGAGATGAGATCTGAATTTTTAGTGGGAGTACGGCCTCACACCCGTATACCAAAGAGAACGGTGTAGTTTTCGTCGGGATTCTCACTGTTGTGCGATAAGCCCATAAGCATTCACCTAACTTATCTTCCCAGTCGCATTGGCTCTTCAAGATGATTTTTTTGAGAAGTTTCCCAATGGCCTTGTTGAAAGCTTCTGCAAGACCGTTAGCAGTGGGGTAGTATGTCATTGAAGACACACTCTGAATTCTGAACTTATTACAGAATCTTTGAAATGCTTGGCTGACGAACTGAGGCCCATTATCATAGACAATCCATCGTGGCACGCCAAAGCGGTAGACCACGTGATGTTTAATGAACTTAATCAGTCAGATGTCTTTACCTTCCTCAAGGGGATAGCTTCAGCCTATTTGAAAAAGTAATCGATTATGGCTAAGATAAACAGGTGTCCTTTAGATGAAGGTGGGATGATAGGACCAATCACGTCTATTCCCCACATTTTGAATAGCCAGGAAGAAGTTGTAGAGCGAAGATGTCATGGTGCCTGGTGAATGAAGTCACCATAGATCTGACTGGTGTCGAATCGCTTAGTGTAAGTGATGGCATCAGGGATCATTTTTGGCCAATAATATTCAAGTCTTTAATGTCGATCTTCTAGTTTTGGACCGGTTAGTGAGCTTCACACATACCGTCATGAGCCTCTTTGAGTGTTTTATGTGCCTTTTTACGTGACAGGCAGCAAAGAAGAATTCCATCATGCGATTGGCGATATCGTGTTCTTGTGATCGCATTGTAGTAGGATTTAGGGGCTTTTCTTTTAATGGCAGCCACCTCTTTAGGGTCATCAGGCAAAATGTCGTACAATATGTAGTCGATATACGGGAATCGCTAATCCATGAGCTCTAAACCTGCTGAAGTCTCTAGAGTTTCTTTGATTTGAAGGTTCCCCGCTGGAATCTGATCATTTTCGAGGGTGAATTTTGGACAGTACAAGTCATGGCTATAGACGAGTACTTTCTCTGCCACTCCAGCTGAAAGAGCCAAGGAAGTAGCAAGAGATATCAGTGCATCTGCATGCGCATTTTGCTGTCGAGGTACATGATTGATGTAGAAGTTTCTGAATCTCTCTGTCATGTGGATAGTTGCATTGTATAGGTTACCAAGTCTTCATATCTGACTTCGTTCTCCCCGCGAACTTGGTTAATGATGAGCTTTGAATTACCATATGCTTTGAGATTTTATTTCCAATATCATCGGCGATTTACATCCCGATCAAGAGAGCATTGTATTCCACTACATTGCTGGAATATGGCTCAGTTAATAAGAATACACGAGGGATTACGTAGTTCTGTAGGAAGACAAGTACTACCCCCACTCCTGCTATGATATTCCCTCGAGGACTCGTTCTTGATGCGCCATCAAAGAAGAGTTGCCACACCTGTCCTTCGAAAGACGTCTGGGTCAAGCAAACTTTAGCGACCTCGTCTGGGAGATCTTCATAAAGTTTGATCGTCCTTAGATCTGGATGCTCAGCCAAGAAATCTGCCACTGGCTGTCCCTTCACATCTTTTTATGGCAGAAATTGCATCTCATATTGGGAGAGCAACATGGCCCATTTTGCCAATCGACCATTCAATTATGATGGCTTCGTCATAAGCAATATTAAAGGATTGACTTTTGATATGACGTGTATGGTTTGGCCCCCAAGCAGTGACGCGTCTTCTGGACGGCGAATACCAACACTAAGCATTCTTTTTCGATCGGGTTGTATTGATGTTCAGCTCCGATCATAGTTCTACTCAGGTAGTAGATTGTCTGCTCGTGTCTTTACTCATTATTCTGAGCTAGTAAAGACCATAGAGAATGATCCATAGCTCGAACGTATATTAGGAAAGATTTTCCTGACATTGGAGCTGTAAGGATAGGTGGATGCGTGAGGTACCGCTTAATTTCCTCGAATGCTTGTTGGCAAGCATCATCCCAGATGAATGAAACACCCTTCTTCATCAATTTGGTGAAGGGTTGGCATCGTCCTGAGAGATTTGAGATAAATCTCTGGATATAGGCCAGTCACCTTGCAATCCTCTAAGCTCTCTAAGATTCCTTAGAGGTTGCATCTCCTTGACAGCTCGGACTTTCTCTGGGTCGAGGTGGATTCATGACAAACCCGAGGAATTTACCACTGGCTACTCCCAGGAAGGATTTGGTGGGATTCATCTTCAATTGATGCGCCCGCATGATATCGAATACTGTCTTCAAATCTGCTATATGACCGCCTTTGGCATGGCCTTTCACTGCAATATCGTCTACGTAGCATTCCACTGTTTTGTGTATATGCTCGTGGAAAATTGCATTCATAGCTCCCTGATATGTCGCCCTCGCATTTTTCAATTGAAGGGCATCACAGTATAGCAGTAGAGAATCCATCCATGAAAGACATCCGTTCAAACCCACACGTGTTGTCGATCATGACATCCGTGATTGGAAGGAAGAACTCATATTTAGGATAAGCTTCATTTAGATCACGAAAATCAATGCAGACCCAGATATTCCCATTCTTCTTGGTGATGGGGATGATTTTAGCTACCTAATCAGAGTGTTGTTTTTCTCAGATGAAACCGGAGTTTATAAGCTTCGTGACTTCCGATTAAATCGCTTCCATTATCTCTGGACGAAACCGTCGTTGATGCTGCTTGACGAACTTTGTTGGCAAGCATCAGCTCCGCCTGATGAGCATGCTTAGCGTTCAGCACTTTATCAATAGATTCACCTAAACAAAACTTTGCTGAATTTTAAACTCGCATTTTAAACTAGTCATCTCAGTAGCCCCGCCAAATGCTTTAGTGATTAAATACTATTCGCTAGACATGCCTCCAGCTTGCTTAGTTTCGCTTGATTATGCTTGACTATCATACTCTATATATATTTTTTGTTGGTTATGAAAAGTTTGAAATGTTTAATTATATATTTTCGGTATTATGTCACATGACCTATTAATCACCCGGCAACTGATATCTGACTCCTGACTTGTTATCGATATCACATCTCTTGTACGTGAATCTAGAGGGATAGTGAGTGGAGCTAAGTGACACACTGAGAAAAGTGTCAAACAACACACATGGTAGAGGCCACCTCTTGGTATTCGTGGGGGCCACCTCTAGGTGTTCACATCGTGTACTCCTTGCACTTGTTACCCATAATGCATATAGTATGGAGATAAGTGTCACACAGAGCAAAATGTCACACCATACACGTGGTGGGGACCACCTCTTGGTATCTGTGGGGGCCACTCTAGGTATCCACTACCACGTCCGTGGTTTTCCTGCTCTCATGATCTAGCACTTGACACGTAATAATAATATTAAGAACGTGGGATATTTGGTCTCTCCTTCATTCGGATACTGGTACTCACATATCAGATCCAAATGAGTTCTACTGGAGTACACATCCTAGTATAGACTACTAGTGGTGTGAGACACTGGTAGGAAGATGATTGAAATATCAGACAGTACTGATGTTTATTATTAGATTTCCTCACCTCTTATTTACTGAATTGTACTGGCATGCTTATGACTCAACACTTGACCCTGCATCTGATATAACTTAATTGCCAAATAATAATCAAATCTGGAGCGGGTGTTATTGAATCACTTCCTTATCCGAATAATAGTGTTCGTATATCAGAGTTCGGATTGGGTTATACCAGAGTGCAGACCCATTGTGAACTGCCAGTGGTATAGGACACTGGAAGAAAATGATTAGAATAACACGTGACACTGATTGTTATTGTTGTACGATTAAATTATCCTACTCATTACCTGTATAGGATCTCTGTGACAATAATTACTCCTAACGTTCCTGTTCTACTACGCTGAGGGCAACCTAGGTTGTATGAACTCAGATAATGGTGACAAGGGGTATATGGTATATAGCTGAGAGTTTCGTTGTTTGGATTATTCCCTCGACGTATCAATTTCATAAATCCGAAGTCTGAGCTTGTATAGCTAGTTTTGTCCACATTTGTATTTGATACATTACTTGACATCTCACTGTATACACTTGTATGCATGCGTTCACGACACGATTTTCAATGCATGCTCTTTTAATTCAAATTTATCGATATACGTGTGCTTGTTCTTGCACGTCACTTGGCATTCGCCACACCACTCGTTGGGAAGTTCTGACTCCCCTTGATCTGCATGTTCAGATCTCAGAGTTTGGAGCTTGCAGATTCTCCTGATTGCTGATCAGACATGCGCATCGGAAGCGTCGATCATCGGCAGACCGTTTGAGGCCTTATCTTTTCAGGCCTCATGCTCGGCTCTCGAGCTTCCTTTTGTAACTTGTGAGTGTCTTTGGTACTATTCATACTTGTTTATCTCTTTGTATTCTCGCATTTATGCCTATTGGTGATGTAATATTCTTATAATATTATGTCACACCCTATGATAACTTTGTAATTGTACTCATATGTTGGAATGTATAATGCGCCACGTGCTTCCGTACTCTGATTCTTGCCAGTACTGATTCTTAGTGTATATATGTGAGGGTATTTTGACCTACTTATATACGTCGCAATAACGTCTCTGCACTCGCGAGATCAGGGCGTTACAATAAATAATCTTGAAAAGGGTTATACTATACAAAAAAAGAGATTAGAATGAAGTGCACTAGAATCTCTTCAGAGAGTTCCAATTTCAGTGCCTTTAATTTAAAAACAAGATTAGACATTTCCATAATGTACTCACTTATATTTTCTTTACCATTGTAGCGCATATTTATCAACTTGCTAAGATGCATGCTGGCCTCAACTTTATCCGATTTAATAAACCTGTTGGCTACTTCTGCTGAAAAACTCTTAGCATTGACTTTATCAGGCATATAACCCGGAATAGTTATAATAATAGTGTGCTTTATAACCATTAGACACATCTTGTAAGACCTCTCCCACTTATTATAATTGGCCTTTTCTTTAACTGAATTTTTGTTTGTGATAGTAGGGGTCCATCAATCCTCAAGTGTAGTTTAGGTCCATGAATTCAAAAACGATCTTTTAGCGGTCTTACCATTCTTAAAGTTTGTATCGTTTAATTTAGACAACATAAGTGTACAATTTCTCATCAATTTAGCATAAACATTGCATTTCAGAAAATTCTAGTGTAATAGCCAAAAATAATTGAATTTAAGAAAAGACAACTAGTTTAACCGATAGAGTTGCCGGTCAAACTTTCAGAACAAGTTGTCTCTCTTTATACCAACACTGTACTGACCTAGTATAGATACCCTAAAGTCTAGATCCTATGTAAGAGAACAACCTTTCTTTGGGCCGACTGTTCCTTTATTAGATTGGTCCTAAAGTTTAAGTTATCTATATCGACCATATAATATATGTAATGATTAAGCTATAATGACAACTTGGGCCAATTGTCACACGCATGGGCCACACAAATTGACACATCTTGATTCTTGTTCCACTGTTGGATTATTTGATGAGGCACATACAATATTGGCCTATAGTGTGATAACCTTCCTATGGGCCGACTACCACACACTAAGTTTCTCCCACTTGCATTACCCACATCAAGTATCCGACGCCGTACATAATTCGGCCAAACAATAGTTTTTCTTTGGGCCGGCTATTTTTCACATGAGCTATATACGTAATTAAATAAGCTCTTTTATAAATTTTTTTAACTTGAACATGTATATATCTTTATTTGTGGATTATCAACTGTAGTAATCATCAATGTTTCTTATGTTAGAGTAATAAATATTGATAAAGCGGAAGCATGTAAGGATATATACAATCATAATAAACAAACACTTTAATGCCTTCTTTATGTCAACTAACTATTGTTTTGTCATGTCTAGTGCTTGTAATACTGCAGTGCTCGTCAAGAGCTTCGAAACGACTATTTACATGCCCAAAATAGAAGTCAGATGAGCCCGTAACTGCTAATTAAAATTTTATTGACAAAACGGGTCTGCAGCGCTTATTGGGTCAGAATCAGATTTGACCGGCAATGATTAAGTTATGAGTTTCCTTAATGGGTCGAGTTTAATAAACTGAATAAAACCCGATTAGCTTAATGCGAGATTAATTGGGATTAAGTCTCTTTATTTAATTAGAATTCTACCCAAAATTCTCTTAATAGAGTAGAATTCTATCTCAACCCTAAAATCCAAATCAATCTCAACAATCCGAATTAAAATTTAATATAATATTAATTAGGAGTAAGTTTCCTTACTAGATTAAAATAAATTTTTCCTCTAAATTTCTTAATCCTAATTAATTTCATAATATCACTTGATTAGAAACCCAAAAAAAAAAGTGAACCATTTTTTTTGTTTTGCTGCCATGAAAAAGAGGCCAAAAAAAAAATAAAATTTATGACCTTAATGGGCTGCTGGGGCCATGGTGCTCCAAGGCCCCATGGTCCCGCGTGCACGCGCATGCCTTCATGCGCTGCATACAGAGCGGGCATGTGCTTGCACTCTGCATGTATTTATTTATTTATTTAATTATTTATTTTAAAATGAGATTAAGGCCTGAATGCATGCGTCCAGCTAAGAAAGTAATTTTTTTTTAATTTTTAAAAAATATTTCTGAAATAATAACACAAAGAAAAATTTTCATATATATATATATACACACACACACTTGACAAATTCAATAAAAACATCCCTTTTAAACTTTAGTTCAATATATGAGATACAAAATATTTATTGAATCAAGAAAAATATTATTCATGATATTTATAAATCGAGATCGAATGATTTCTTTATATCCCGATGATCTGATAAAGAGGATGCTCTAATACTAATTATTAGATCTTATAATTATTTCAAATAAGATCCATGCATAAACTAAAAGAAAAGACTTTTTATCAAGATAAAAGAGAATGAGGTTTAAGCATATCTGAGTCCATCATAAAAGGGATGCCAGTGAGTTGCACATGAACGATTTTATTGTTTCACTTTCCTCCTCATTCACTTCCCTTGTGCCATTTGCCGGCAACAAATTAATTGAATTAAGACTTAAATTCAGCAGTGCGTTGCATTCCACTAACGTCTTGACCCCGCGAGCGTGGCGGCGAGAAAAATATTTAATTGGAAGAATAACCAAATAAAAACAAACCACCATGGATTGGTTGGAGTTAGTTGAAATTTCAAGTAACAGAAAAGAAAATTCCTTGACCAATAACCTTATTAATCGTGTCTTTTGGGTTTGCCTAATAATGCGCTTTTTTTGCTTCTCGTTCGAGAAAAATGAAGACCAAATCGGAACGGCTGACTTTCTATGATTTGGAGGAGCACCGCATACTATTATTTTAATATATGCTCCACTTTCCATGTTGCAACTTGGCATCCACCTCCCCAGTTGGCTTCTCTGTTGCTGTTAGGTTCAGGCTTTTGCCGTGATTCTGGGAGTCGATCGAGGCTTCTTGATAATGATGCTGTTGCTTGCTCAGGCGACCCCTGGGGAAGGCCCCTTCGTTCTGGTGGAGGCATTCATTCCAATCATCACTTCTAACAATAATATTATTATAATATTATTTGTGTGTTTGTTGAGGGGAGTGTTCCGGGTAGGTGTTCTTAAATTGTAATCTAAAGAGACGGCTTAAACTCTAATATCTCGATTTATTTTTCACGATCCGACAGCACAGTATCATATTCATATTCATGTTATAAGATGTACTCATATAAAAAATCACGTGATTTGAAGTTTGTTTACTCTATTTTCTTTAGATTCAAATATTAACGATTTTTAAACAATAGAACAAAATGGAACGATTAGATCAATGAGTAAATGAACTTCAAATCACGTCATATTTTATATGCGTATATCTTGTAGCATGAATATGATAATGTGCGGTTGGAGCGTGAAAAAACATTCTGTTTACAATCTAAAACGATTAAAATAATGAGTAAATGAACTTCAAATCACGTGATTTTTTTTTATGCGTACATCTTGTAACATGAATATGATAATGTGCGGTCAGATCGTTCATTATAAAAAAATAATATGCGTACTCATTGATCTATCTACCATGGGCACTTTTCCCCTCTCTATATATATATATATTGTTCGAACTACCAGACAGATTACCTTTGTCTTGTATTCTATATTTTATAATATTCCATTCCTCATCGATCTTATATAGATAGATTCCATTCTTTGCCGGTCTCTAGATTAATGTTCCTAAAAGTAAAAACAGTGCTTTTAACTATCTTAATTTTGTTTTTGCTGATTCACTAATGAACAAACAAAGTTAGTATCATTCATTAGATTTTGTGATTTCAGGAAAACTAATTTTTTTTATTCAATCATTTGGTCATGACATAAAACACCCAAAAATCACGTCCAAACATTCCATGCAAGTAAACTAACCTACCTGCTATCTGTTTCTTACATGTTTGATGCGTGAGAAGATTATTTTAAAATTTAAAATCTAATTTTTAACTCCAACCAATGTAGATGAAGTTCAAGAAATTGTCGTCAAGGTAGATGTCTCTCGCCCCTTCTCCTTGGGATAGATGTTTTCATCGTGAACCATGCTACCCCTTTCAAACCTTCAAATATGAGCATATTCACCTCTTTTGTCGATATTGCGATTGTGTAGGTCATCGCAAAGATCGACTGCATGAGTCAAGATGCCCTGCAACACCCTCCACAAGTTGTTACTCCATCTTCATCCTCCAGATATCCGACCTTGAGATAGCGAACTCAGCATGCGTACTCCATTCTTCAATCAATGATGATGCAGAGGTTCCCATCTCATAGATCCTGTAACACCCCGATCTCGCAGGTACAGAGACGTTACTGTGACGCATATACACACACCGGAAATATCCTCACATATATATGCTAAACATCAGTACATGCAAGAATCACAATGCGGAAGTACATGGTGCACCATACATTCTAACATATGAGTACAATTATGTGACACAAAATTATAAAATATCACATCACCGATGGGCGCAGATGCGAGAATACAAATAAATATACAATTATGAACATTACAAAAGACGCTCACGAGTTACGAAAGGAAAACCTGAGGGGCAAGCAGGGGGCCTGAAAGGATAGAGCCCCGGACGGGTCAATGGCTGATCAGCGACCCTGCCGCTGCGCAATTCTAATCACCAGGAAGTCCATCGTGGTTCAAGCTCCAAGATTTGAACATGCAGGTCCAGGGGAGTCAGAACTCCCCAACGAGTGACAAGATGAGTGTCAAGTAGCGTGTATAGATAAGCACACGTGTATCGATAAATCTGAGTCAAAAAGCATGTATCGGTAACCCTGTCGTAAGCACAAACACACATGAATTGGAATGAGGCATCAAGTAAGGTAAATATGATAACAACTAGTTATACAAGCTCAAATACCGATCCGTGAGATTAGTACATTGAAAGAATAATCTAAAAAAGAAAACCCTCATTTATATACCTTATATCTCACGTCACCATGTCCTGAGTTCATATAACCCGAGTTGTCTCCCAAATAAAAAAACATCATAAACCAATAAAAATAGATAAAAATCGATAATACTGAATACAAGAAAAATTAGTTATACAAGCTCAGTTTACGGCTTCATGATACTAGTACAATAGAAAGAATAATCAAAATAAGAAAACCATCATATATATACTATATGCCTCACTTTACCGTAATCTGAGTGTATACAACCTGAATTGTAAAACAGTATGACGACTTATTGATTAGCATCTTATTATTATTACTCATCCTACCCATATATCTAGATATGTGCTCTAGCATCCCAACACACATACATCCATATATGAGTAAACGGAGGTTGTTACTGATGAAACAATAGATTATGTTGACAGTGGGTCACGTGCATGCCCGAGATCATAATTCAGGGTGTTTCCTTGCTGGTGTACGGAACCGGTTGCAAGGCGAATAGGAAGTGGGTGTTATATTATACCCATTTAAGAATATAATAGGAGGTAAGGAGCCAGCGCCCCCTGGAACACCTGGAGGCCCTCAGGTAGAACTGAAAGTTTTAGTTGCACAACGTATATAATAATACTGTAAACATATTCACCACTTGAAGTCTATCAATTTCTCCCTTACTTGATGTAAGTTTTCTTTTTTATAATTTATTATATAATTATCAATTTACGAGAATAACAGGAGCAGGTCAGGTTCAGGACTTCAGGAGTACAAGAGTAAAGAAGTATTAATGATACATGTTACTGCATATAAAACATAATAGCAGTTATAGGATTCCCGTAATATAATAATCAAAAGTCAAGTAGCAATATAACAGGTGGCAGGTGATAAATAGTAACGTACAATTGTCAAATGATAGCAAGCAGGTGTCAGGTGTCAAGTAATAGCATGACAAGTGGTAACAGGCAGGTGTCAAGTGATTTACATAGTAAGTAATAGCATGTCAAGTGATTAGCATGATAGATATCAACTATCGTATATTACGATATAGGAAAACAATACCGATACCATGGATCAGTATGAATATAGAAAAAATAGTACTGATGCAGGGAATCAGTACGAATACAGGAAAACGATACAGTTTTAGAAAACAGTTCAAGTAAAGATTTCAAACTCTTCACAACTATAAGAAAAAAATAATAGTTGAATTATCAAGCAGACAAGCAGGCAATCAAGCAAGAGAACATCCAAGCGAGCTAAGAAAAGCTAGAGTGAAGCTGACGTATAGCACTAGGCGTCATCACGCTCGGCGTGGTTACCGCTCGTAGCACGGCTAAATGCACGTGATGGAGCGAGCGTATAGACTCTATACTACTGCGCGTGCCGAAATTGCGCTCATGATGTAACTACGCTCGGATGGAGTTAGCGACAAAGCGCTGAGTGCTGGTCCGCCTATCAGGCATAGCTAAAAGACCTGATGGTTTGAACGCACTCCCTCTTTTGAGAAAGTGGGTGAAAGCCTAAAGTACTGAAGGGCCGAGTAAATACCTGCAGAAGTGTTAGTATCCAATACACGCATATAATAGGTGATAACTAAGTTATCAGCATAGTGGTTAAGCCCGGAGGCTGAGCAAGACAGAATATAGTTAGCAAGCAGATAAGCGAACAATCAAGCGGAGCTAAGCAGGCTGGAGTAAAGCTAGCGCGCAATGCTAAACGCTATCATGCTCGGTGTAGTTACGGCTCGCGGCGAAGCAACGATAACGTACAACTATCGCTCATAACGTAACTAAACTCAGACGGAGTTAGCGGTAAAATACTAAGTACTAGACTCCCCTACCAGGTGGAGCTGAGAGACCACGAACGGTCTAAGCGCACCTCCTTTCGGAGAAGTACACATAAGAGAGACTATAAGGTCTAATAGGGCCAGAGGACTAAGTAAGTACCTGCAGAAGTGTTAGTACCAATAGTGCACGCATATAAATATGGTTATAACTAGACTATCCGTGGAATGGTGAAGCCCGGAGGCTGAATGTAAAGCCCGGAGGCTGATAGGGCTCGGAGGCCGAATAGAGAGTCCGGAGGCTTAACGACCACGAAGGGTCGGCCACACATGATATAAAGCAGTAATAAAGTAATGTCTCAGGTAGTGTATATGTACACGAAGTAAACTATACTAGTACAAGCATTCATCTCTGTTTGGTGAGAAAATTAAAGGCGTGTAAATTCTTTATTTGATCATAAAGAAAGTTACAATGGATCAAATTTCTGATTACAAAAGAGGGAAGATATTCAAGCTCAAATCTTCCTGTTGTTTAGTGTCGAGTTCTTGATGTAGCGATGGAAAGTGAATCTTGTTTTTCGTTGACCGGGTGAACGTCACGACCTCTTGGGAATCTTCTCTTTGGATGGTGGGCGAAGTAACACAGCTTCTGTCCAACAAAAATCTCAAAGAAACTTTAGGTAAGAACCAACTTGAACTCAGCAAGTTGTTAGAAGAGTTTTTCTCCTTTGTATTTCTCAGTTGAAGATTCTGGTCTTCCTAAGGCTTACAACTAAAGTTCTTCTGACCAAAACTTTCCCGACCCCTCTTTCATAGCAAACTGAGCTATTTATAGGGGTTTCAGGGATAAAAGTGTCCCCTAAAACCACTCCATATGGGGGTTAATCTCTCATTACGTAGGCAGTAATTGACCCAGTAATGAAGGCAGTTATAACCGAGACGTAGGGCTCCTCTATAGTCGAAATGTGGGCTTTGAGCATCGTGTTTAGCCGTTGAGGTAACGCTTGAGCTTCGCATTTGGTTGAAATGTGAGCTTCAAGTTCTGCATGGAACTTTATGTGAGACGCGGGCTTCGGACCCTGCGTCTTAGTCACTGTGGTGAAGCAGAGACGCAGGTCTCGACCCTCACATCTTGGTACTACAGCAATGCTGAGACGCGGCTTTCAAGCCCTGTGCCTTGGTACTGCAGTGATGCTGAGACGCGACTTTCAAGCTCTGCGTCTTGGGACTGCGCTATTGGCTATAATTAGCCTTGCATCTGGAATACTTGAGACTTTACTCTCTGATGACTTGTCCTCAGTGATTTTTGGACAGTCTACAGAACCCCCTCCAAATTTTTTGATATTCCACGGTTGACTGGGATGGATTTCGAAATACTTTAGACTTTCGTTGAATTCATGCTTCGCATGATTGACTGACAGTCATTTGAGATGTTCTGAGCTTGATCCTGTCCTAAATGTGGCCTTCGTGAGTATACCATAAAACCCTTTGAAGCCACCAAACATGATCATGGGGAATGGCTAGGTACACAGTCCAGACCTCCTCAGTGCTCTGAGCTGGTTGTTGGTGTACTGTTAAACCGAGGGTAAACAGTCGTCTGCTTATGCCAGTGTAATATTGAACTAATTGCAGAAGCGAAGACTGAATGTGAATCTTGTAGATGCAGAGGTCATGTTGCTTCAGAGACACAATTCTCATTCGAAGTGGAGATGCATCTCTTACTTTGCTGAAGAGACGCGACCTTTGAAGGGGCGCAGCTCTCACTTTGTTGAATAGACACAGCTCTTACCTTGCTGAAGAGATGCGACCTTTGAAAGAACGCGGCTTTATTAAACATGAGACCCACATTCTGGGCGCATTGCCATGTGTCTGGAGAAGTCAAGGGGGCGTCTTTCCCTTAACGCGCGAAATTCACATCCATTTAAGACGCATTCCACGCGTCAGGCAAGGATTAGGCCTCGAGATATGCGCCGCATATCTCTGCCGATCACTATGCCTATAAAAGACAGCAGTCTTTCAAGAATCATCATTAGACTCTTCTTCTTCTTCGCTAAGCTTCGTATTGAGGGTTAAGAAAAGCTTAAAACTTTTTCCATTTTCTTCATCTGTGACACCAATTTCACTGTTGCAATGGCACCAAAGATAAAACATGCTGCCTCATTTTTGAGCGTTGCTGCTTTCGAGGCTCAAATGGGTGGTCTTCCCACGCAGAAGGTCCCCATTTCAGATAATAAAATAGCATCGGAACTGATTTCCGCCATTGAAGAGGCTTAAAGAGTTCTCTTAACTCTTAAGCCTCTTTTGAATGTGAACCGCCAACGCGAGACTCATGTCCGTGTTTGATTTTCAGACATTGCTCTTGTATTAGTAGGCAAGACGCGAATTTAACGACCTTTGCATCTTTGCTTCATCAACTTGAGTCCGTATCCGCCTGTTGAACGCGGGCCTCATTGAGCCTTGCATTTTGAACTTAATACTCAGAAATTCTCTAAGTGAAGAAGGTTCAAATGCGGACTTCATGTGATCCTCGCGTCTTTAAGGTTAGGCGCGGGTTTTACTGAGTCTCGCGTCTAAGTCCAACACTTAAAAAAATTTCTAAGTTATAGATTTTGAAACACAGGCTTCATGCAAGCCTTGCGTCCTTGCTTAAATGCGAGTTTTGATGATTTTCGCGTTTGAGTTCTAAACACTTAGCCATTTTCTTTTAGATTTTTGACTAAGTGTAGTCTTCTTTGCAGTGCGATATTCTTCTAGCCCTCTATCCAAGAAGTGCCACTTTGGTCACGTAGGTGGTATTGATTGGAACCTGACCTTTGTGTTCCTGAGGACTGCTCCTGTGACTACTGGTAAATCAAAGGAGCGAAAGGATATGATCAGCAAGGCTAGCATGCGGACGCTTCGGGAGATCCTTTCTGTCAGACAATTTGAGTCGGATTCTCGCACTTTGCTAAGGAAGCCTACCTTCTTTTTTGGTGACTCAATCGAAGAAGATGAAACTGCCTTTTATGACGGGAACTACAAATGGCTCCGCCGGATTGGCGATAGGAAGTTTTTCCTTCCAAACATGGAGAGGACATATCCTTTGGCCTATCTGCAGCACATGTCCGTGCGTCGGATGATGGATTGGGACTTGGTCAGGCCATACTCTGGAGTCTCTTTGCGCAAGATAGGTGCCCATGAAGCCTGTACCATCGGTCGTGGGAGGTGTCCGCTGGGATTGCACCCTGGCTTGATCAGGACTGAATACCCAAAGGGAGAGACCCCTCCCCAGCTTGGAGCCATCTTCCTTCAACAATTCCTGGAGGTGGAGGTGACTTTCCTCATGAATTTCGTGCGACCGGCTGGATTCATTCTACTGACAAGCATTGGTGGTATAGAATGGTAGGTTTTGTCTTGGCAGAACTTGGTGACCTTCTGCTACAAGTTGGGCTGTATGAGGTTGTCAGAGCTGTTCAATACGGCCTTCCATAGAGTACGTAACATTTTTATGCTGTCCTGGAGCGTTACAATCTAAAAACTTGCACCTTCTTCACCCCATGGGAGAAATGGGACTCGCCCTTCATGAGATGTATGAAATCACGGGGCTAGTTATTGGAGATGTCCCCTATGAAGAATACGTCTCAACCTCTGAGGAGCTCCACCTCTTGAGGAAAGAAGACCCTCAGGTATACGAGACATACTGGAAGTGCTGTGCTACTTTCACATCTGCAAGCAGACATCCTCCTGGAGGAACGAGGGTGTTAATCAGATGTCCTGAGCAACTTATCTGTTCAACGACATAAACGAAAAAGATAGCCCAGTGACTAGTCTGACCTCTTGCACTGATGAGAAAATCGCTGAAAGGATCAGTGCCTCTACAAGCTCCTACACCACCGAGTCGAATGAGGACACTTTCAAACCTGATACGGTTTTCGAAAGTTTTCTTCACCAGGCCCGAATTCCCATATCTAGCCGGGCTCTATTGGCGGGCTTCCTCACTCTATGGCTGAAGCGTTGTGTGGTGCCAACGCTGCTGCATGAAGTAATTGTTACTGACGTGGTGTACCCGACGATTTTGCTAGCCCACAGAAAGTTTATTGCCCTCCTTCCAGCGATGGTAGTCAGGATACAGAGCAGACTGCACACATTAACAAAGAGCTTCTGCCAAGTGGAAGTCGTTGTAGATGCAGAGGGGAACCCCATTACAGATTCTAACGGTCGTCCCTTGGTCAAGACTCCCAATCCCAGGGTCGAGCTTCCATATATGTACCTGATGGTTTGGTACATTATGTACTGCCCTATATTGATGACGATGGTGTATCCCTCTGAGGGTTTCACACCCTACGTGCAGCGATTGGACCATTCCAGCTGGTCTCAGTACTATATGTACTTTGTTAGGAAGACAATTCTGAACGGGAACAACTATCAGTTGGACAGGTGCTTTCCCAAAATCATGATGCGTCTTATGGGGACAGATTAGCAGATTCTGAAACCATGTATGGCTTCACTCAGTTATCCTCTGGTGTCTTTTGGTGGCTGATCAACATCTGGCTTGGGTATTTGGTGTTTCAGCAAGGGAATTACTAAACTTTGGAGCCTTATATACCTTGCCGATTTGCCCGACAATTTGGTTATGACCAGCTGTATATCGACAATCCAAATCCACGCCTTCGCTTCAGTGGGAATCTATTTGAAGGCGCATGGGCCTAGTACTACAGCATGGCGGGGGGAACCGGAGCTATCTTTACCCTTCCTCACAAGACTCCGAATTTTTATGTCAGTTTTGGCTTTTATTCGTGGTACTTCATGGCGAATCAGGTGCCCGGGTTTGGAATAAATACTTCATGTATCAGGGTTATCAAGTCCACGTACAAAACCAAGTTGGGAACTAAGAGTTGCCAGATGCGGGGGATAACCGAGTTCCAGGAAGCAGAGAAGGAGGAAGGGGTGAATCTAGGAGGGAGGTCAGCCGCACAGGGACAACAACTGTAGAGCCGGAGCCTCGAATAGTAGCGACTAAGGAGCAACCTGTCAGAAAGAGTCGGCGAGCCATGGCCAAATATTCTCATGGCTCTGCTTCCCAGGGTGAGCCTAACCTAAAAAGGCTAGTAGGGAATCTGAGGCTGAAGCTTTGATGCATGAAGCAGTTCCTCCTGGTATTGAGGAGCAGGGGGAGGAAGAAGAAAAAGAGGAGGAAGTTCCTGTCCTTCGCTTCTAAGGTCTGCGCAGTAGGGGTCCCGTGATCCTAGAGGAGGGAGAGCTCGCAGGTTAACCTGTCATGACTGAAGAGGTCGAGCGACCCGAAGTTGACTTGGTGAGGAAGGATGATGTTGAGATTTGGGGAGTCTCGACTCAACCTGGACCTTCTTCAGCTCATGGGAAAAGGCTGGAGGTGCAACAATCTGGGTCTCTCAGTGTATTAATGCCCACCTCACGGGTTATCAAACCCAGCCCTACTACCAGGGTACTCTGTGATAAAGCCTCGATCGCTGAGACCTCCTGTGTTGAGTTGTCATCTTTCTCGTTCGAAGAACATGGATATTATTCTGGCGAGGAAGTAGATTTTGGCGATGAACCCGCTCTTTCTGGCACAAGCAAATTTTTGTATACCTCAGAGGAAGAGATACAGGGGTACATCCCTGCAATGGTTTCGCCGATAGCAGGGATTGCCGCTACTGAAGGTATTTCCTTTGTCCTCCTGAATTGGTTCTCCATCAAGTTAGGAATGAGTTCTAATATTTCCTTTTGACTTTCTTCTACAGGGCTAGCTGCCGGTAGTGAAGCCATAACTTCTTCTCATATTGAGGAGATGATCTAGGAGCTGGCCAAGCAGGAGGGCCTTGAAGCTCCCGCTACCGGGATGCCTCATGAGGGTGCAACCATCGAGGTCGGGGAGCCCTCATCCCTAATATTTGTCATTTTCAGATCCTCAACTTATTAAGAGAAAACTGACGAGTTAGATACTCTCCTTTTCATTATTACCATCGACATTTAATGTTGTGGTTTGTAGAGAGCACTGGAGTAGCTCAAGTAGAGGATCCTGCGGCAAGCTTTGACGCAGAAGATAGTATAGTTCAAACTTCGGTCGGTGAACCCAGTGTCGTAGAGTTTGTTGTTGCTTATGTTGCAGTGGAAGCTGCGATAACAACAACTAACCCGGAGGTATTAGCGATGACCTCAGTATCGGATGAGCTAGTTGTTGGCCTCACCCCTGCACAAATTGAATTGGTTCCCGTCTCTTATTCTATCATGAAAAGGGGGTCTAGGAGTGCATTAGCAGGGTTGTCTCCAGCTACTGACATCATGAAAGAGCTAGCGCATCAAATGGTACAATAATTTTTTGCTTTCATGAAGTCCTGTATCGACTTGGTCCTTTCTGGGGGCAGTTCCTTCGAGTTTGCCTGGATGATTCTTGAGAATCAGATCGAGAACATCAATCACACTGGGAGCCCTTCGTAGGCTAGGGCGTAATTGGTGCTGGTCGAACAGCTGGGGAGCTGCCTGAAGGAGCTAAAGACCCTAGAAAATGCTAGCTCAATGGATGAGGCTCGGTTGACTCTGAGTAAGCTCCTCACCTAGCCGCTCAGGAACACGAGCGGAAGGAAATGGAGGAGCAAATAGCTGAAGAAACTCGCCATCTCCAGCACTTCCAGCCGACTACCAAAGACTGATTGGCGATTCAAAGACATCTGAAATCGTCATCCAAAGTGTAGAGCAAGTTATCGCGACAGCTCGGATTACTATTGCTAGGGCGCAAGCCTTGATTGAAGCCAATGAGCAGAAACTTATTGTTGCCAAAGAAAAACTGGAAGGGCTGGAAACCGTCAAGACGTAAATTCAAGAAAACCTTGATGTTCATTCCTCTAGGTTGGACTCTCTTCAGGCACAATTGCTACGAAGAGATTTTTATCAGAGGAAGAGTTGCGGGTCCAAACTTTGGCAGAAGCTGAAAGGGCACGTCAACACGAGATGTGGCGCCTCCGGGAGCGAATCCATTCTTTGACAAAGCAGGATTATTAGCCTTCTTCTCCTTTTTTGTATCGTCCCATCTTTTTATAACACTCCATTTGTCAAATAAGAGTGCTTGTGTTACTTTTATCATTTTTGAGTCAAATAATAAAAGTTCTCAAATCTTTATCTCATCTTTATCCTTTCAGACTCTTTGCTCCCTGGATGAACTCAGCTTTCATAGTCACACTCCTTGACTGCTCGTGGAAATGTAGTCCTTAGTCGTTTTGATAGGGTATGGCCATGAATAATAAACTCAGGCTGCGCTGAGTTCTTGATCGAGACGCGACTCTCATTTGTAGTGGAGACGCAGATATAAGAAACGCGACTCTGAACCATTGATGGAGACACAGTTCTGCCTCATCAGGAAAGACGCGTGAATCTCAGCTATTTGGCAGGGACGCGGATCTGACTCAAGAGAAGCGTAACTCTGGCCCCTTGAGAGGACGCGGCTTTGAGACGCGAACTTGTGTTCTCGATAAAGAAGACGCTGCCTTCGGGTTTGTGGAAGGACGCAGATTTATGACGCGGCCCTTGAATCCGTGCAAGAATGCGAACTTCAGGATGCAACTCTGAATTGTTGTGTAATGCGGCTCTGGATTACTAAGAGGACGCGGCTCAGGATCTCTTAATGAGATGCGGTTGTGGATTGCATAATGAGATGAAGCTGTGGATCGCTTAATGAGGCACGACTGTGGTTCTATATGAAAGGACGCGGCCTTTAAGTCTGTTCAAGAACGTTTCTTATAAATAGATGTGAACTCCAGGACGCAGCTTCCAAGGCATCACATGCAATCCATCTTAAAAACCTTATTGGATATGCCAAGTCGGCGTTGACGATTGGGGACTTGTGTCATTTGATATTTTCCGAAGTGTCAATCCGCGTGTCTGCTTCTTATTGGACCTAATACTCATGCAGGTATTTAAGGCCGATGGCTTTGATTTTTATACCATTAATTACAAGCCTTATGGCTTGCCTTTAAATAGGCCTCCCCCTCTTAACAGTCCATTATTTAGACTGTTTTCCTTTGAGAGCATGCGCTCTGAAGGTATTCGTCCTGACTTGTCTATCTTGCCTTCCAGGGGATGTGTTTTAATGAACAGTAAGAACTCAAACCTTTCATGCTTTCCTTTAATCTTTTCCAAAAATTATCATTGTCAAGTGATTTCAAGATCAAAAAGCATTGCTTTAAATGCTTTTATGGCCGCGCCTTGGTGAGCAAAGTCCAACTTCTAAAGAATTCTTCCCTGGATAGGAATTATTTGTCGCCATGAAATACTCAATCCCACTGAGTTTATGTTTTCCTGTCCATTTAAGAAATTCGATCTCTTAATCTTCTCTTGAAATCTGATTGATGTACCCGTGTTTGGTAAACGCATCTTTTAGACTTCTTGATGAAGCGCGAGCTGACTGACTTTAAACTCTAAGTTACAAGTCCTTTGAACGCGAATGTGATAAACTCTGTGCTTGGATTTTGAAACGCGAGCTTTGTACATGAAGCTTGCGTTTAAGGTTTTTGACTAAAGAGAACTCTAACTCTTTTGAGACCTTTGGACTTGGATGTGGCAACCCGTGTATCTCAAACGCGGGTGTGACGAACTCTGCGTCTGAGTTACCTCACGTCTTATATCTCAGACGCAGGTCTAAAAACAGACCGCATTCGGATCCATATTCTTTGCGTTGATTAACTCTGCGTCTGGAGTTCATGATTTCAGTCTCACGTTTGCACCTCTAGTTTTCTGTTCCTGTCTTCGCGGAATTTTAACCTTTGGTTTTTGCCTCTTGCAAGTTCTGGCAGCCTCAGTCAGTCTTCCGCATCTTCGCTGGGCTCATGGGTGAATATTTTAACCAGCCAACTTGTTCGATTGGCGAGCACTCGGGGAGTCAGAGCTCCTATTCATGGGCAAGCTTGGTTCATGGGAGACTATTTGGACCAACCAGCCCACTCAAGCTCTTGGGAAATCAGAGCTCCTGTCCGTGGGCGAGGAGGATTCGCGCTGTTAATGACATCTGTCAAGGCCTCATTGGACATGACGCACTAGCAAAGCCTCGGGTTCGTTATGGTCACAATGGGTATGGTGGTGGGTATGCTGCCCTTGAAGGCCACAGGAAAGAGGATGTCACCCGTAAGGTCTCGGATCCTTTTTTGCCAATTTTGATCAAAGAAGATCCAGCTTTTTTGTGGCAAAAATCTGCCCACCAGAAAGGTCTCGGATCATCCCTTTACCAATTTTGATTAAGGAAGATCTAGCTCTTTGGTGGTAAAATTTGCCATTAAGTAAAGGATTACGACCCACACCAGTTGGTCGGGTGGAATCAGAATGATCTTCTGCATTTCGACCTCGAGAAACACCATTGCTCTCAATCAGCGATAAGCTCCTTTAATGTTTACATCATGCATCATGATGTAACCAGCGCTCGATCGGCTTAACATTGATCAACTGTGATATGATCTAATGGAGGAAGAAACGGGTCTTTCTTTGGCGCTCTTCTGAACATCTTGTATCTGGAGCGGTGTAAATGTCTTGAGGAGTTAGTGCAACCTTTCACTCAGAGAGAGGGACTTCTTTGTACTCCTTTATTGTAACACTCAATCTTATTGTATAAGAGAGCGTCTTATATCACTTTCATATGTTTGAATATCAATAAAAGTAACACTTTTTCTTGTCTTCTTATATGTCTTGAATTCTTTTTTTTATTGAAAATTAGACAGATAGAAGTAGGAACTCTTAACTCACTAGAAATGCGATAATTAACTTAACAAGTCAATGCTGGGGAAAAATTCCATTTCAGGAATTTAAGGTTATCGTTGGAGGTGTGATGTTAGCTTGACAAGAATGTAGGTTGGAGATGTGATATTAACTTGACTCAATGGGAATTTCAGCTTCACTTGTGAAGACTGAAAACATCACCGTCATAGGTGTAATATTAAACTTGATAGTGAAGGTAATGTTAGAGGTGTAATTTTGAACTTGGCATTAGTCATCTCAACTTCGATAGGAAAGTTCGAGGAAAAGTCATTTTCATAGGTGTATTGTTGAACTTAACAATGAACTGGACATTAGAGGTGTGATGTTAAACTTAACATCGCTCGACTCAGCTTCGATATGGAAGCCTGAGAAAAAGTGTCTGTCAGAGGTTTATTATTGAACTTGACAGCAACTTAATTACTATTAGAGGTGTGGTGTTAAACTTAACAGTAATTTGTCAGAGGTTTAATATTAACTTGACTGAAATTGGTTTGCAATAGGAGCAATTTTGAGGACTTGTCATTTTATTGATAAGAATTGACAAGTGAAATTTAGAATGTCAGAGGTGTAATTTTGAACTTGACAAGAATTGGTTTGCGATAGGAGCAATTTTGAGGACTTGTCATTTTATTGATGAGAATTGACAAGTGAAATTTAGAATGCTAGAGGTGTAGTGTTAACTTGACAAATTTGACGATTTGTGACTCCATGTAGAGGAGAGACAAGTGAAGTTTGTACTGCTGGTGAGTATTGAAAAGTTTCATTGGCAGAGGTGTAGTGTTAACATAGTAATGATTGCATTTGTGGACCTACCACTCTATGGAAGAGAATTGATAGGAGATTTTGGTGGAAAGTGAAATAAATTGTTAGAGGTTTAATATTAACATGACAATCGTTGATTTCCTAGAGACATGGGAGATTCGCCGTTAGATGTGTAATATTAACATAACAGCGAGGATTTTTAATGAGTTTTGTTGTCAGAGGTTTAATATTAACTTGACAGAATCCACTGGGGATCGGGAAATCCGGCTTGTCGGAAGTTTACAGTTAACGTGACAAGTCCCAGCTCATTTTGTTGGAGAAATGAACACATGTATTTTTGTGTTCCTACCATTCTGTGAGTGAGAATTGGTAGGAGATTTTGGAGGATAGGATGGGACCAAGTCCCTTAAGATTTTTAGCAAACCCTCAGCTATCAACGGATTTGGTATCCCGTTACCAACTACCGGTTGAGTTGGGCTAGCCATGCTATTCCCCTCAGTATGATGTGTTGTCGAAGACTTATGTTGAACTTAAAAGCCAACATTCCCTTAGCTGTCGGAGGCGTCAGATGTCTATAGAAGAGTAACCAAGCTAAGAATGAAGTCTTGCATTTTGTTTTTTCCTCAATATTTACATCCTGCATCATGTTGTGACCATCGCTTGATTAGCTTGACATTTATCGCCCGTGATGTGATCCATGAAGGGAAGAAGCTTTTCTTGGATCAGGAGTTTTGATCAAAGGTAAAGTATTAACCTAATCAAGAGAAGAATGCTATCAAGGATCGTATTTCTTTAAGAATTTGTCATTGATTGGCATCATAAGCGTATCACCGTCTGGGGTTATAAGGCGATATACTCTATTTGAGTAGACCGATTCTACTTCAATTGGTCCTTCCCATTTGGGCTGAAATTTTTCGTTGGTCTTATGCGTCATCACCATAGATCTTCTTACAGCTAAGACAAGGTCGCCTTTCTTGAAATCTGCTCCTTGACTCTTTTGTTGAAGGCTCTGGTAATTCGAGCTTGATAAAGCTAGATTTGCTATTGAGCTTGCATGTGTTTATCATCCAAAGCCTCCAGCTCTTGGAGTCGCAATCGATGCTTCTCCTCATTTGTCATCTCTCCCGTCAAGGCAACGCGTAGAGATAGGATCTGGATTTCCTGTGGGAGTACAGCTTCACACCCATATACCAAGAAGAATGGTGTAGCTTTCGTTGGGGTTCGAACCATCGTGCGATAGGCCCATAAGCATTCACCTAACTTGTCATCCCAGTCACGTTGGCTTTTCGAGATGAATTTCTTGAGAAGTTTTTTCATAGTCTTGTTGAAAGCTTCAGCAAGGCCATTAGCGGCTGGATAGTATGTCATTGAAGATACGCTCTGGATCCTGAACTTGATGCAGAACCGAACTTGGGCTCATTATCATGGACGATCTGTCGTGGCACCCCAATGCGGTAAATGACTTGTTGTTTAATGAATTTGATCATGTCAGATGCTTTTACCTCCCTCAAGGGAATAGCTTCAGCCCATTTAGAGAAATAGTCAGTTATAGTTAAGATGAACCGATGTCCTTTGGATGAAGGTGGGCTGATGGGCCAACCACGTTCATTCCCCACATCTCAAATGGCTAGGTTGAGGTTGTAGAGTGAAGATATCCTGGTTCTTGATGGATGAAGTCACCATGGCCCTGATAGGCGTGACATCGTTTGGCATAAGTAATGGCGTCAGGGATCATCTTAGGCCAATAATATCCTAGTCTTCGGAGTTGATTTTCAAGCTTCGGACCAGGCTGATGAACTCTACACAAGCCATCATGCGCTTCTTTAAGTATTTCCTGTGCCTCCTTTTCTGACAGGCAGTGGAAGAGGATCCCGTCATGCGATCGCCGATACAGTATTCGCGTGGTCGCGTTGTAGTAGAATTTGGGGGTTTTTCTTCTAATGACAGCCGCCTCTTTGGGATCATCAGGCAGGATGTCGTACAATGCACAGTCGATGTATGAGAATCGCCAATCCTTGAGTTCTGGACCTGTTAAAGTCTCTAGAAGTTCTTTGGCTTGATAATCTTCTGTCGGCTTTTGGTGATCTTCAAAAGAGAATCTTGGGCAATACAGGTCATGGCTGTAGACGAGTATTTTCTCTACTACTCTAGCTGGAAGAGCTAAGGAAGAAGCGAGACATGTCAGTGCATCTGCATGCGCATTTTTCTGGCGAAACACATGATGGATGAAAAAGTTTTGAATCTCCCGGCCATGTGAATAGTTGCGTTGTAATAGGTTACTATGTCTTCATGTCTGACTTCGTACTCCCCGCGAACTTTGTTAACTATGAGTTTAGAGTCACCATATGCTTTAAGATTTTTAACGCCAATCTCATCGGTAATTTGCATTCCGATCAAGAGAGCATTGTATTCTGCTACATTATTAGAACATGGCTCAGTTAATGAGAATGCACGAGGAATCATGTAGTTTTGTGGAGATATAAGTACTACCCCCACCCCTGCTACGATTTTTCCTCGCGGACCCGTTCTTAATGCACCATCAAAGAAAAGTTTCCACACCTGATCTTGAAAGAGATCTGGGTTAGACAAACTTTAGCGACCTCGTCTGGGAGATCCTCATAAAGTTTGGTCGCTCTCAGATCTAGATTTTCAGCTAAAAAATCTACCACCGCTTGTCCTTTCATGGCTTTTTATGGTAAAAAGTGCATCTCATATTGGGAGAGCAGTATAGCCCATTTTGCCAGTCGACCATCTAGCGATGATGGCTTAGTCATAAGCAACCTTAAAGGGTTGATTTTTGATACGACATGTATGGTTTGGCCCATCAAGGAATATCGCATTTTCTGGACGGCGAACACCAAAGCTAAACATTCCTTTTCGATCGGGTTGTACCGATTCTCGGCTCCGATCATAGTTCTACTCAAATAGTAGATTGCATGCTCATGTCCCTGCTCATTATTCTGGGCTAAAAAAGCTCCTAAGGAATGATCCATCGCTCGAACATATATCAGGAAAGGTTTTCCTGAAACTAGAGCTGTAAGGATGGGTGGTTGCGTGAGGTATCATTTAATTTCCTCGAACGCTTATTGGCAAGCATCGTCCCAAATGAATGAGACACCCTTCTTCATTAATATGGTGAAGGGTTGGCATCTCCCCGAGAGATTTGAGATAAACCTCCGGATGTACACTAATCGCCCTTGCAACCCTCTAAGCTCTCTAAGATTCCTTGGAGGCTGCATTTCCTGGACAACATGGACTTTATCTGAATCGAGGTGGATTCCTTTGGATGTCACCACAAATCTTAAGAATTTACCGCTGGTTATCCCGGGAAGGATTTGGTGGGGTTTATCTTCAGCCGATGCGCCCGCATGATGTCAAATACCGTCTTCAGATTCGTTATGTGATCACCTTTGTTGCGGCTTTTCACTGCAATACCGTCGACGTAGCATTCCACTATTTTACGTTTGTGCTCGTGAAAAATTACATTCATAGCTCTCTGATACGTTTCCCTTGCGTTCTTTAATCCAAAGGGCATGACAGTATAGCAATATACCTCCAGTGGTGTTCTAAAAGAAGTATGCTTTTCATCATCAGGGTACATCTTGATTTGATTATATCCCGAGAATTCATCCATGAAGGACATCCGTTCAAATCCACACGTATTGTCGATCATGACATCCGTGATTGGGAGGGGGAATTCATCTTTTGGACAAGCCTCATTTAGATCGCGAAAATCAATACAAATTTGGATCTTCCCATTTTTCTTAGTAACGGGACGATATTGGCTACCCAATCTGGGTGTTGTTCCTCTCTGATGAAGCCAGAGTCTATGAGCTTTTAGACTTTCCAACTGGATTGCTTTCATTATTTCTGGAAGGAACCGTTGTTGCTGCTGTTTGATTGGTTTCACATCGGAATTAATGTTGAGGTTTTACATAGCTACTCGAGGATCAAGCCCGGGCATGTCCTCGTAATTCCAAGCGAAAACATCTATATACTCCCGCACGAGAGAGATTAGGTCTTCCTTCTCGGAGGGTGATAAGCTTTCACTTATAAAGATGGGCTTAGGGTTCCCAGATTGATTGGGTGACCTTATCCTCTGTGGTGGTTCACGTTGTTTAGAGCAAATATCCCAGAGAGCGTTTAGGTGTTTGATCCAAAGATCTGTATACGACTGGATCATTTCTTCATCTCTGTCTTCCAAGTGGCTTGTTGAAACCATGTTTACTGAAAGTTCTCAGAAGATGTTGCCGACACTGACATCTGACTCCCACGATGATGTGCCCATGAGTGATTATGGTATAATAACTCTTCAGGCTCAGAGGCTGATGGGATTGGGGTTGACACATAGCCCAATCCCCTGCGAGTTCGATTATAATAATCAGGGGTCTTTCCTTTTGGAACGAAAGATCGAAGCAATGTTCTTCTTCCTTTGCCGAAGTTCAAGCCAGGACCCGTTGTTAGGTCGTATCCCATGTTCTTTATCATTCTGAGTACATTTGGCTCATAATGAGAGAATTGCGGGGATTCATCATCGCTTTCAAAGCTTTCCCAGGTCATTGATTTGGACTCGACTCTTCCAAAAAGGATTAGTCTTTGACCCTTGCATCTTGTTGGGACCATGAATAACGATCCTTGTGCATCACTAACATCTTGATATACTGTGAAGGATGACCTCATTGGTACATGCAATGATGTCAGAGCATCTATTGCTAACCAGGGGTCGTCATCTATATCTACTAGTGTCGACGGCGCGGAATCAGAAGCCAAGATAGAAAAGTAAGCCAAATCTAACTCTTTATTAATATACCACTTGCCTACATCATTGGCGAGATTATTGACATCGAGTTTATTAATACTCGTTACAAGTGGGTTCAGCTCCTAAAGACATTCTTCTTCTGCCTCGGTTCAATGTCAGCTTCATTAACAGAGTCTGGTTCTTCTGGTTGTGGATTCTCGTTCATCTCCAGAGAGTCCTGGGTATAAGAGGGATCTGTGAAATAATTCTCTACCTCATTGAACGGATGCCTTTCGACAATCAACGTTCGGACTTTTCCACTTCCATCAATATATTTCATGACTTGATGGAGGGTGGAGGGGACGATGGAGTTACGATGAATCCATGGTCGTCCGAGCAGCAAATTGTATGAAGTGTCAGTGTCGATCACATAGCACGTCACTTCAGATCTTAGATCCTCAATCTGACATTTGAGCTTGATCTTCCCCATTAGGCGCGTACCGTTGGCGTTGAAACCATGATGGTAGTTTGGGTGGCGCTCAATCGGTGGGTGGGGATCCCTAAGTGTTGCATGACCCGGCGAGGCATGATGCTCAACGCAGATCCTGAATCTACCTGAATGCGGCTCACTTCAAATGATCCAATGTACCCTATGAAGTACAGGGGCCGATCATGTTTCCCCTTAACCTGCATGTCATTTGTTGCGAAGGTGATGTAGGGGGCATTTTGTGAGGCATGGAAGCAGTCTTCTTCATCTTCCTCCTGTGGTCCAGCCGAGATCTGGGCCATGAAGACCTCGGCATTAGCTAGGGCTTCTCTCAGAGCTTCTCTGGTTGACTTTGATAGTCTCAGGAGCTCGTAAAGAGTAATCCTAGCTGAGATATTAGCCAATTGGGCCGGGACGTCAAAGCGGTAAGGTGTTGGGGATCCTTCCGCATTGTTCTTTGGAAGAGCCTTGGAAAATCGAAACTCTTTCTGCTTCTCCACAGGTGGCTTCGCGGAGGGCTTGGTTGGCTCTGCGGTAGGTTTAGGAGGACTTGCCACCATTTCGTCATACTTCTTTAAATATGACTGACCCGAACGAGTTTCAGCCACAAGTGGTTTATTGAGCTCTGCGGCAAGGATGATTGTTCTGAATCAGTTAGTTAGGGAATAACGATTTTTTCTTCCCGGAAAGAAGCGCACACCACATTACAGGATGAAGCTTTTGCTTTGCCTTTGGACCTTCTTTTGGTAACAGTAGTCCACTGTTGCCCATCCACAAGGTCAGGATGGACCCTCATAATTTCTCCCTAAGGTGTGAGGATAATTACAAGACCTTTCTCCTGCTGGTGATGCGGGTCTGCATTGATCATCCTTAGTGCCTCTTTCGGGATAGGAATTACTCTGGCTGTTGCTAGAGGCTAGTTTCTGAACTGAAAAAGTGATGTCATGTTAGCCGTTACTTTCTTCTGTTCTAGACAGAACTTTAGCACTTCTGCATCAATCAGAGCTTGAAGAATATCTTTGAAGATATAACAGCTCTTAATGGGGTGCCCTAGCATCCTATGATACAGGCAGTAGTTGGGATTGTCGGACTTGCTGACTTTCTCAGGACGTCTAGCTTAAGGAGGCTTCAATCTGTTGCTCTTGTTGAGCAACTTGAATAACGAATCGATGTGTTCTCCTTAAAAGAGTACTACTTATTGGCGTGTGGCTGACTTGAAGAACCACCTCCCCTGGCCAGCTGAGGTTTGACGGGGGATTTTGTCTTTGTCGCCAATGTATCCTTCCCCTTTGATTGAAAAGATACTTCTGGCGTGCGCCTTGTCGACTTTTCAGGTCTGAGCTTGTTTTCTTCAGCCCTAACCTTGGCGATAATTTCTTCGGCCTGTTCACCTTGTTGGACTAATTGCTTCCAGGTGCGACTTTCAGAAACTTTATCTGGGCTAGGAGCAAAGTTTACAAATTATGGCGGCATGTTTCCACCAGGGTGGCCTGGGTCATACCGCTAGGACATCAGAGTGCCATATTCTGAAATCTTTCAACAAATGCTTTGACGGACTCTCCCTTTCGCTGCTTCGTTTCCAGGAGAGTGGGCATTGTAATCTCCGAGTTATCTTTAAAGAAGCGTGTCAGGAAGAGCTTCTCTAAATCACCCCTGTTTTTGATGGAGCCTTCTGGGAGTTTCATGAACCATTCAAAGGCAAGTCCTTTTAAAGTGTCGATGAACAAACGCGCCAAGATGGCATCATTATCTACTACATTTCCCGTTTGAAACTTGAAGTAGTAGATGTGTTGGTTCGGTGACCCTTTGCCGTCAAAGCCTGTAGGGTCGGAGCTTTGAACTTGGGAGGGTATGGAACAAGGTCACACTCGGACAGATATGGCAGGACCACTCCTGCTTCTTGAAGGCTTTTCCGGTTAGTAAGAGCTTCCAGACGCTGCTCCAATTGATTCATTCTTTTAGAATGAGTACCTCTATTCTCTGGATTATCTTCCTCTTTAGATTAGAATTTAAAGAAGTCGGAATTGGATTGCCCCTTCTCCTCGATATGTATGAAAGATGAGCTTTCCTCTTCCTTCCGTTTGCCTTTAGACTTCTTAGAGGAAGCTTTGTCAGTTGACTTCCTCTTATCTTCAAGTAATTGGGCAAGCATCTGTCTGAGGGTATCGATAGATTCTTGTTGGGCGCGAATCATATCAAATTGTTCCCTCTGGACCTGGGCTTGCCGTTCTAAGCGCTTGGTCATCTCCTCGGGAGTATTTGTCATGTATGCGAAGGCTTCCTTCTCTATAGAAGAGTTCGAGGCCTGCGATTCCGAAATGGCGGAGTGCGATTCACCTACTTCAAAGCCCCGAGTTAGGGTACTGTAGTCAATCGGGGCTACCATACCAGTCCGAGTGCGAGTATGCCGGTACACTCCTTCTGGTTCTGTGTCAGACTCATCAGAGCTAACCGCTGGTTGTTTTTCCCTACTTCTGCTTGCCATATTTGTAGTCACTTCAGGGTACTCCATATCAGAGAATGTTCCCCTTCTGTGAGAGCGACGCCTCTTGGCTGATCAGGAGGTTGAGGTCAATCGTCTGAATATCGATTGCTTGCTTACATGTAAGCTACAGTGGCATTCAGAGAGCATTGCCGTGATGAGCCATTCACAGCAATAAGATAGAGTGATCTGATTAGCGCTCCTTTTCTTTGTCAAATAATCTCTTAAATCTGTCAGAGGAGGAACAAAGAGATTAGCCTTGAGTTTCTGAAGGCTTTTCAGCTTTTGAGAGCTATCCTTACTTTGTGAAACTGAAACGCAAGGTTCAAAAACGCGGAGCTCACATTGTGTAGAACAGGCGCAGCTCTGGTGTTTTGGCTTTGAAACGCGGGTCTCGCGCCTTTGCTGAGAAGAGACGGGGACCTCGCATTGTTGATTGTCGCATCTAGCTAGCGACACTTACGAAACACGGACCCTCTGAGTCCTACATTTGGTTGTAGAGATGTGGGTCTCGTGTCTCTGAGGAGAGGCACGAACCTCGCGCTGCTGAACATCGCGTTTGGAAAGTGAAGTTTCAGAAACGCAAGCCTATTGGGTTTCGCATTTTGATCTCCATACGCGGACTTCGCGCGTCTGATGTAACTCAGAAGAGACGCGGGCTTGAGCCTCGTGTTCTGTATCTGCTGGACAGATAGTTGTTCCAGCTTCTTGCGCCTATAGTTGACACGCGCGTCGCTTCTGTCGATATTACGCCGTATGGGTTGTTGGAAACCCCTGGTAACCTGGAGCTGAGGAAGAGGACGGGTGTAAGCGGGCTGAACGTCAACGATGCTAACCTTGCGGGTCTCATGGGAGATGTTAACGCGAGCCTTACATGTGACACGGTTAGCCACAGCACTCTTCGCGCCAGTCACATCCGAAGGAATCTCTGAAGGGATCCGAGAATGGGTCCATGAAGAGACCTTGCGGTACTACCGCGCCCTAGGGCTATTGGAGTCAGAAGAGAGGAACTCTTCATACTTTGCCTGGTCGAACTCGACGACAAGTGATTCGACCATTTTTCCCATGTAGGTGACATCACCTTGCGCCACGACTTGCTCATCAGTAAAGAAAGTAGTCCCTAGCGGAGTCGTCATCTCTTGTTTGTTGGAAAATTGAAGGTGCGTAAATTCTTTATTTGATCATAAAGAAAGTTACAACGGATCAATTATCCGATTACAAGAGAGGAAAAATATTCAAGCTCAAATCTTTCCTTTGTTTAGTGTTGGGTTCTTGATGTAGCGATGAAAAGTGAATCTTGTTTTCTGTTGACCGGGTGAACGTCACGACCTATTGGGAATCTTCTCTTTGGATGGTGGGCAAAGTAACACAGCTTTTGTCCAACAAAAATCTCAAGGAAACTTTAGGCAAGAACCATCTTGAACTCAGCAAGTTGTTAGAAGAGCTTTTCTCTTTTATATTTCTCAGCTGAATATTCTGGTCTTCCTAAGGCTTACAACCGAAGTTCTTCTAACCAAAACTTTCCTGACCCCTCTTCTATAGCAAACTGAGCTATTTATAGGGGTTTCAGGGGTAAAGTGTCCCCTAAAAATACTCCATAATGGGGGTTAACTCTCTCATTACGTGGGCAGTAATTGACCCAGTAATGAGGGCAGTCATAACGGAGACGCAGGGTTCCTCTGTAGTTAAAACGCGGGCTTCGAGCCTTGTGTTTAGCTGTTGAGGTAACGCTTGAGCTTCGCATTTAGTTGAAATGTGAGCTTCAAGTTCTGCATGAAGCTTTATGTGAGACGCGGGCTCGGACCCTGCGTCTTGGTCACTGCGGGGAAGCAGAGACGCAGGTATTGACCTTTGCGTCTTGATACTGCAGCGATGCTGAGACACGGCTTTCAAGCTCTGTGCCTTAGTGCTGCAGTGATGCTAATACGCGACTTTCAAGCTCTATGTCTTGGTACTGTGCTAGTGGCTATAATTAGCCTTGCGTCTGGAGTACTTGAGACTTTACTCTCTAATGACTTGTCCTCAATAATTTTTGGACAGTTTATAATCTCACCGATACAATACATCATACCGGTCAATACATATGTCCACAGTACACACTCCCACACTGGTACAAACACAACACCGTACAAATACACAAAGACAAATATACAATCCCAAAAATTATACCATTTACATGAATAAAATACAATCACCCGTCGAAGCGGGAAAAGCTAGAAAAGAGGCGAGAACACTCACCTAAAAATCTTCAGAAAATCTCGCGAAATCCCGAGTCCCTAAACACGTGCACGAGCCCACTCCCCATTGTGGAGAGAGATTGTTAGAGAGAGAAGGAAGAGAGAAAAAGATAATTTCAAGAGAGAGGGATACTGAGAGAGAAAATGAGAGAGGAGAAGTAGTGGCCGCCGGCAGCCCTGGCCGCCGGGGACCCTCAGACAGAGGAGAGAGAGGGAGGAGAGAGAAAGAGAAAAGAGTGAGGAGAGAGAGCAAGAGAGAAAAGTGAAGAGAGAGAGAAAGAGAGATAAGAGAGATCAAGGAGAAGAGACAGTTGAGAGATATCAAGAAGAAAAAAGAGATGGTCGGCTGGCGGCGGCACTGCCGCCGCGGCTACAGCCAGAGGAGAAGGAGGAGAGGGAAGAAAGAAAAGAGAAAAAGAAGAAAAAGAAAAAGAAGAAGAAAAGAAAAGAAAGATAAAAGGAGGGAAAGAGAAGAGATCGGCGGCGTCAGGGGGTCTAGGGTGGCCGGATCCGTTCGTGGGGCGGCGGATCTGGGCGGAGGCGGTCAGATTTGGGAGAGAGGGAGAAGAGAAAAAGAAAAAAAGAAAGAGATAAAAAAAGAAAGGGAAGAGAGAGAACCTAGGGGTGGTCGGTGGTGCTGAGTCACCGAAGAGGACACCGCTGCGGCTACACTAGCCTAAGGGAGCAGCAGCAGTCATCGCTTCCAGGAAGAGAAAAGGAAGAGAGAAGGAGGGAGGGAGAGAAATAAAAGAAAAGAAAATGAAAGAGAGAGAGGATGGATTTGATGGGAGCAGGCCCCCATGTGAGCACAGGTGGGCGCTGGGGGGAAAACCAAAGAAAAGAAAAGAAAAGAAAGAAAAAGAAGAAAGAGAAGAATCCCAAAAATAATAATATTATTTAATATTCGAAAAAAATCGACTAATTCAAAAAAATCTCCAAAAATACCAGAGGTAAAAAATATCATTCTGAGAAACAGTATGAGATCAATTTTCACAAATTCAATACCATTTTCTAGTTAAAAATCCTGAAATCAATTGGTGATACCGGCCGACACCAAATTCGGAGTTTTGATAAATTCAGAAAAATCTCTAAAAATGTATTAAAGTAGAAAATATGATTCTAAGAAATAATATTAAAGTAAATTTTATAAATTCAACTCCATTTGGAAATTAAAAATTCTGAAATCGACCAGTGATACTACTCGACACTGATTTCGAAGATTTTGTAAAATAATTCAAAAAAATTTCAGAAAATTATGAAAATTTAAAATATTAGAAAATGATATTTGAAACTAAAACGGTTAAATTTGACTATCAAAAAAATCAAATCGAGCAATACACTAGGATCGGGTCCCCGACTCAGACTAGGGCTAACTCCGAGCCCACAAATCCGGATCCAATGCAAAATAACCGCATAAATAATCATAAAACAAAAGCAAGTAAGGAAAGTAATTCAAAAAATATGGTCAAAAAATCTGAATATGTATCTAAGTATGTATTTCGGAAACGGGGTATTACAAATTCATGTCCGCCAGCGAACCCAAATGGGTATCCGACAACTACTGCAAAGCATGAGCTCCCTAAGTCACCCTAGTTCCTTCTCAAAGACCGCAGGGGCTTCTTGGTGATGAGCATCGTTATGTGTTCAGATCCCATCTTATTTGGGGCTGTTTCAAAACTCTTTTGGGACACTTGGCTTAGGTGATAATTCCTTAATTGAAGGATTTTTTATAGGTGGACCTACGACCCAACATGCTCGGTCTCCAACCCATAAGGATGTCTGGTCTATGGGTCATATGCCCTCCTTCAATAGTGCCTGACACGCTTCTGGGCTTCTTTTAGGGGCAGCAAGGGATCCCCTCAATTCCAAGGCCACCACCTACTCTCCACACTCTATAACACCACCCTCTATTCGTCATTAAGACTAACTTATACTCACCCACAAGCAAGCCATCCAAAAGGTGCGAGCTACAATAGCTTCATGCTCTTGAGTCTGCACCTTCTCTTACCTCTATGGAAGACAACATACCTCTTCGATCACTTCTCACGAGGAAAGGTAAAGAATCAATAACTGACTCTCTTGTCCTCATGGCATCGTAAATCGCTAAACTAAAAATTAGATCAACGTGGAAAAATAGGCTTTCCAAGTCAATAAAGGCCACAACATGTAACATTGAAGATGAAAGCTCCGATGGCTCCATTCCCTAATAGCTTATTGCTCTTCTTAGTGGTGATTGCGTCCTTTGGATGCAATCTGATATCAAATCTAATTTCTTCTATATGCATAAGGCCTTACTGCATATAATTCTAACCAAATAGTCTCTGGTCACAATAAGAAAAAAAGAACAGAATTAGACACAGAGAACTTCAACTTGCTTGCGACATTCTTTTCTCGATAAATTCTAGAAAAACCCCCTACATTGGTCTTGTACAAAACCTTCCTATACTTTTGAAACGAGTAGGAAACCTTATTATTATATCAAATTTAGTAAAAATATCCTATACTATTGTAAGATTTGATGATAAATCTGCTTGTTTTATTTCATTTAACGATAAAGATACTTGTACTGGCTAAGATATGGTAAAAATTTCTTAGCTATTATCATAAGATCGATAAAAATTGCAAATTATTATAATGGTATGGGGATAAGGAGATTTTCTGCTCATAACAGTAAAAAGTTTTTTTTTTTTACAAAATCATGATCATGCAAGAGGTTTTTCGACAATCTTGACACAGACAGGAAAGCAAAGAAAACAATCAATGCGGGCTAAATCTCGTTCTAGCGTTGACGAACCTTGCAGAAGCCTTCAGGTAGGGATTTAATACTCAAATCCATGAGCAAGAACGACATGAATCTATGAGCCAAAGAGGATAACTTGAATCCACGAGCAAATCTGAGAAAAACTCAAAATATATTGATAAAAAGTTGAATAATAAAAACTTAGAATACAATGGTATTTATATAGGCAAGTAAAATAAGAGTACTTCTCTAACTATGAAACTAAAATAAAAAAATAAAATAAAAAATTGGAAGTCAAAATGACCCAGAAAATAACTCCTAAACGAACTAGGATACTCTGATATGTCATTGGCTTGTCGACAGTTGAAAGGAGCTGTTGATAGGTCTATAATCATTTGACTTACTGTAAAAGCCAGTTGACAGGCCAAAAGGGGGCTGTCAAGAGGGCTGTCGACAGTCCAAACTAAGGTTGCCTATAGGTCAAGTGTTTTTGGCATGCTGTTTGTCTTTCCTTGCCCTTTTGTTTTCCTACATCAGTTCCTCCCTCTTTAAAAGAACTCGCCCTCGAGTTCCTATCACTTTGATATCGCCTAGTCATAGGTGAGGGCATCCTTTTCTTCGTAGATCTTGTAGTAGGTGGAACTGGTCTCATGACAACTCTCTTACCCTTTCAAGTAAACACATATATGTTCTCCCTTCATCGATGGGTAGCATCGACGTCATGTTGCCACGGCCTTCCCAAAAGAATATGGCACATGTCCACATCAATGACATAACAAGTAACGAAATCTCGATAGTGTTTATCAATAGAAACAGGAACTTGACACGGATCCATTACCTTGATACTGAGCGTTGCTTGATCCACCTAATGTTGTAGGGATGATGATTCAGCTTTGTTTCTAGTTTCAAGTGATCCACAAGTGCTCTAGAGATGATATACTCATAGCTTTCATTGTTGATCGAGCCAAACCTGCACACAGAAAAATATAGAATTTCAAAATAGTGCTAGGTCCGCGATTCTACCATGTAGCCTAGGGCTAACGGGCCGTGATTCACAGCGAGGGACAGCGATGGAAGCAATTAAGTTTCATTTTTATAATTTACCAAAACTAAATAATACTTATTTCTCAGTTTTATAAAAAAAATAAAAATGTTAAGTTAAGTTAAAAAGGAGATGGTAGAAGAAGAGATGATGGTGTTGTTTTACTTACAAAATAAAAGTAAAGACTAAATAAAAAGGAGAATTGTGACTCTAAACAAATGAACTGAAAAAGAAAACAAAAGGAGTGCTTACCACTATTTTGTTGAATCATGTTGAAGAATTACCTTGAAATAAAGTAAAGCAGGAAGGAAATACATTGAATGCAGTGCTTGGCCAGATTGAGTACGATGAAAAAAATGAGAAACCTCCATTGATTGTCACCTTCATTATAAGTTTCTTGAGAAAGGATTACAATAGTGTCACTCTATAATAACTCTCCCTATCTTTTAATCATGTAACTCTCTCTAACCTAAAAGAAAATAAAAATAAAAATTACATTGAAGAAGAAAAGAAAAAAAATCTAAACTAAAGCTCTCTTTGAGATTGTGCCCCTCTGCCTTCGAGGTTACATGTATTTAAAGGAAAGAAAAACGAGAATTGGACGTGTACGAAGATAGGGGAGCTGGCGCTCCCCCTGATTCATCTAAAGTGCTGTGGAATCGCGACTTTCTCCGTATTTCTTCGGCTAGATCCTAGTCGTAGGGCCAGGATCTGGGGGCGCTTATCCGTCCACTTTTCCTCTAACCTTCTATCCTTCTGAAATTTAAATTTCTGCTCTGAAATTGATGATCTATCCTTTTATCCTCAGTGAAACCGATAGGGTCTTCATAAAATAAGGTTTTCCCTTAAATTGAGTTCCTATCACTTTGATATCGCCTAGTCATAGGTGAGGGCACCATTTTCTTTGTAGATCTTGTAGTAGGTGGAACTGGTCTCATGACAACTCTCTTACCGTTTCAAGTAAACACATATATGTTCTTCCTTCATCGATGGGTAGCATCGACGTCATGTTGCCACGGCCTTCCCAAAAGAATATGGCACATGTCCATATCAACGACATCACAAGTAACAAAATTTTGATAGTGTTTACCAATGGAAACAGGAACTTGACACGGATCCATTACCTCGATACTGAGCCTTGCTTGATCCACCTAATGTTGTAGGAATGAGGATTCAGCTTTGTTTCTAGTTTCAAGTGATCCATAAGTGCTCTAGAGATGATATTCTTACAGCTTTTATTGTTGATCGAGCCAAACCTGTACACAGAAAAATACAGAATTTCAAAACAGTGTTAGGTCCTTGATTCTACCGTGTAGCCTAGGGCTAATGGGCTGTGATTCACAGCGAGGGACAGCGATGGAAGCAATTAAGTTTCCTTTTTATAATTTACCAAAACTAATTGATACTTATTTTCTCAGTTTTATAAAAGAAAATAAAAATGTTAAGTTAAAAAGGAGATGGTAGAAGAAGAGATGATGGTATTGTTGTTTTATTTACAAAAGAAAAGTAAAGACTAAATAAAAAGGAGAATTGTGACTCTAAACTAATGAAGTTAAAAAGAAAACAAAAAGAGTGCTTACCTCTGTTTTGTTGAATCATTTTGAAGAATTACCTTGAAATAAAGTAAAGCATAGAAAGAAATGCATTAAATGCGGTGCTTGGCCAAATTGAGTACGATGAAAAAAAATGAGAAACCTCCTTTGATGTCACCTTCATTATAAGTTTCTTGAGAAAGAATTACAATAGTATCACTCTACAATAACTCTTCCTATCTTTTAATCTTGTAACTCTCTCTAACCTAAAAGAAAATAAAAATAAAAATTACATTGAAGAAGAAAAGAAAAAATCTAAACTAAAGCTCTCTCTGAGATGGTGCCCCTCTGCCTTCGAGGTTACATGTATTTAAAGGAAAGAAAAACGAGTATTGTACGTGTACGAAGATAGGGGAGCTGGCGCTCCCCCTGATTCATCTAAAGAGCTACGGAATCGTGACTTTCTCCATGTTTCATCAGCCAGATCCGGGTCGTAGGGCCAGGATCTGGGGGCGCTTGTCTGTCCACTTTTCCTCTAACCTTCTATCCTTCTGAAATTTAAATTTCTGCTCTGAAATTGATGATCTATCCTTTTATCCTCAGTGAAACCGATAGGGTCTTCATAAAATACGTTTTCCCCTTAAATTAGGATGATATTATCTCATCTGATATAGCCGACCTTCAGATAAGATGGCCTTTGGAACTTCCAGATTTGAATTGATCCCTTTCTTTTGAACTTTTAAATTTAATTGGATAAATCAGGCAATCACTCTTTTTCTTTCTTAATTACCCTACATTCTGCTGGTCATGAAAATACATTAATAGTAGAGTTTTATTTAGATATAAATGCAGCAATGTGTCACATATGATATGGGAACATGTAATGCACGTGTATGATCAATTGTCAATGATAAGATTGCAGACCTTATCCTTAACCGAACATCTTGAATAGAAAATTTGATGCCTCTGCATGGTGTCAGGAATCTTCTGGCTACAAAGCATTTTATGAATAACACAAGTGATGGGATCGTCATGTTCTTCAGCGAAATTAGAATCCCTGACTCTATCTCAATTAGCGCGTTATCTTCTTCTTCATAGTCTGCTACATTGACAGGCCTACTCTTCAGGCACTCATTAGACTTGTGTCTGAATTCGCCACACCTGTAACACTTGCCAACCATGAGTTTGGTGTAAGGATTGTCTTTGCTCTTTGTGATCGTGGGGTTTGTTGTTGGTGTTGATGTAGAGGCTTTGGCCAGCGGGTGTACTATTGGTTAACCTATCGGAGCTCGCCGGGACCCCCTCGTCTCCTATAGGTCTTCAAATAATAAAGGACGCCAGGAAGATGGAACTCTGCTTCGTAACCTCTCTACCTTCATGACCACATTTTGGGCTTCATTGACAGAGAACACGTCCTACAACACGTTCCTGGATTGGATAGTTTAACCCGTGGATGTACTTCGCAATCTACTGCTCTTCGATCAGAGATAAATCACACCGCGATGCGAGGCATGATCGGGGGAAAACCGCGTACAAAAAGTGTATATTTTAAAGTTAAGATTTAAAGTGTGTGTGCTTTGGCTTCCTCGATACTTTCATTATAGCATAGAGGTTAAAACGAGTCGAATCCACAAGGACGAGAGGCGATAGAAGCTTTACCGGTTGATTCACGTGTTTATTAAAAAGTTCTTCAAAGTTTTAAAGAATGAAAAGAAAGGAAAAGAAAGAATGAAAAAGAGAAGAGTACGGTGAAATACGAAGAAGTGGGAAACATGAAAAAGAATGATTTTTGTGGTTTTTGTATATCTAAAATAAAGTGAAA
The DNA here is from genome assembly GCA_038442645.1 of Agave tequilana. NCBI lineage: Eukaryota > Viridiplantae > Streptophyta > Magnoliopsida > Asparagales > Asparagaceae > Agave > Agave tequilana. The sequence goes on from JAVJIF010031348.1 coordinate 54,433, forward strand.
AAGAAAGAAGACTCATGGATACTAACTACTAATGGCTTCACCAACATGCTAACCTCTTAGTGATAGTTGCCTCACATGTATCATTGGCCATCACTAGTCCTTGGTTCAAGAGCGATTCGAAGCATGACCCATATGTAACTCATCACAACCTAACTCAACAAACAAGTGCAAGCTACACTTAAATCATCAAAACCCGATAAGAGCAAGCATGAAATAAAGTAATGTTAGCTTGTTAGTGGTTAGAAAGTTAGAGTGTTAGATCCATCATCATGAGCCATCAATGGCTCTTGCAAGAGCAAGGCCAAATCGAGGCTATTAGATTCATGTGGATTATCATAAAGAAGTTGGACTAGTTGGTGGTTAGTAGTTAGTTGCCATGAGAGAAAAGACTAGCTAAACATGTAAAAGAGATTAGAGAGAAGAAAACATAGAGAGGTAAGGAGAGCACTTTTCATAGATTGTCACCTTCTATTACAAGCACTCTTGCATTCCAAGCATGTACCACTCTCTCTCCCTATTACAAGATCTACAAAATGAAAAATACAATGGAGGAAGAAGAACTAACCTAAACTAAACTACCCTAAACTACAACATGAAGATGAAACTACTCCTAACACTTTACATATCTCCAAACTGAAGAACCCAGGGGGGTTTTTATAGGCACCAGGGAAGAGGGGGGCCAGCTGGAAACAGCTGGCCAGAAGCACGGGCGTAGCCGCGCCCACATGAATGCGGAAACGCGGCCTAGGCCGCGTTTTCGCGGCCATACTGGGGCCACGCGCGCGGCGCTTCGATCCTTGTCAGGTTCTGTGCCCGATTTTGATTTTGCAGCCCCTGGTTTTGACGAATCAGCTCCTATAGGTCAATGGCTATTCATGTAGGCCTTTTATCACCCATTAAATGGTGATTTAGGGTCTTCTTCATTGCACACCATGAACCTAGAATCAAGCAAGCAAAGCTTTATTAACATAATTTAATACGAAATAAATGTGAAGATGTGGTATAAATTATGCAGTTTTAGTGATTAATCACACCCCCACACTTATCTTTTGCTCGTCCCGAGCAAAACAAAAAACTAAGAAATTATTACACCACTTTCGCAGGTGACGCGATTGCACTGAGCATGTGCAACAAGCCGTTAAACCTCTAAGTTTCCCCTAGAGGAGGAGCTTTTGTCTCATGAGAGTTTTCAGCGGATTACACCCACAAAATCCATAAAGAAAGAAATCAACTGTTAGTATTTTGAAAACGCATTTTTGAAATAGAGAAAAGTGTTGAAGTATTTTTGTGAAAATATAAGTGATCCAAGGTCAGAGGTTAACCAGAAATTGTTCTTTCTTAAATTAAGTCAGAATGCAAAAAATCTTGTTATAAATTAAATGTAAGAATTTAAAATTGAATTGACATTTTGATCTTTCATAAAATTCTTAGAAAAATATGCACTTTGTAAACAGTGAAGGTTTTTGGGATATCGACTCTAACTTTCATGTCATTTATTTATATTATATATATATATTTCTTCTTTTTTTTTCTTCTTCCCTTAGTTTTCTTAGGCTTTCTTATTTACCCAGATAGTGAGCCTTTAGCCGGTGACTCCCAAACCAGATGGTCTTAGGGCACCAGATGAGAAAACATCCCTCGGACTTAAGGACTCGAGTAAACAAGGCCACAAAACTAAAGGATTATTTATTTTTATCCACCATTTTAGGTGTGAATAATCATGCTTCCTGAAGCATAATTACCCAACTTCAATAAGTGGTTTATATTTATCATATATATATTTTTAATATATTTTTATGACATTTTCAGTCTTTATTTCGATTCCAAAAATTGTGTAAGTGTGGAGTGCATAAATCTAAGGCAAAAATTCAAGATCAAATTATCTTTTCAATCTTACTTTCTTATCCTATAATTTAGACAAGATCTATTATTTTGACTTGGTTTAAAATTTCATAATTTTAGGTCTTCCTAATTCCTAAGATAATCTTAATTTTCTAAAAAAATGGATCAAAACTATTTCTCTTAATTCAAAAAGTTTTGTAAAAAGAAAAGAAAAGTTTTTATATAAAAGATTTTTTTTTGATTGATTAAAAAGAAGTGTAAAAGAAAGAAAATATAAAACTAACTATGTTAGTAAACCCTCCCCCACACTTATCTCATGCATGGTCCTCAATGCATCGTGAATGTGTAAATACATGAAACAAATGGAGAGGGAAGGAAGATTACCTCAAGGGGGTGGCTCTGGTGGTAGTCGGATTGGGCCAAGCGTTGCGACCCAATCAAGATATCGTGGATCATCCAGAAATCTACCAAGGACGTCTCTAATATGACCCCAGAAAAGAATGATGGATTGAATGGTCTTATTGAAAAATTTATCCCCATCTAATTTCCAATTTTCAAAAATAATTACTGAGTCACTTTTATCAACATTCTTGTCCAATAATGAAGTGTGATTTTTGAAAATGATGGATTTGGACTTAAATGGAATAGGAAGAAAAACTGGTACCGACTCAGAAAATTGACTCAGATCAAGTCGAGAGTCAGCAATGAGAGTCGAAATTGGTTCAAAATAGGGTCCAGACCAAAGAATTGATGTTCACACACTGTCCCCATTAATGAAGTGTGATCATAAGAGATTGGTGAATCCATTTCACGGTGTACTGGTACAGGGATTCAATGTTGATTCTGGAATAGAGAAAAAAATCTGGTAAGGATACCGGGGTCATCATTGAACCAAAAAGTGAAATGGAATTACTAACATGAGGTTCGAGATCACATTCAGGTTCAATTTCAATTTTAGAAAAGGGATAACTTGCCAAAATATCCAGCCGACTTTCATAACTTGGAGATTGGTCAAGTTCAAATGTGTGTTCTGAAATTGAGTCTTGGTTTTCAAAAGAACATGATTCTTGGGTCCAATCGGTAGAGTTAGGAATATAAGGATTGGTCAACGGTTGACAAGAAAGATTATCCTCGCTTTCATTGATCAAATCGCTCATAATTGAGTCTAACCTACTGATAGGTTGGGTAACAGAATCCGGATTTGGAATCATGTCTTCCATACTCTTGGCAATTGATTGATAATATGAGTATGGACGTCAATTTTGGAAATTATGGTGAAATTGTGAGTCCATCGGATTTTGCGATTGCTGCTTGGACTCACGCAAGGGTTCCATACTCAAGTCCAGTATTGATGGTTGTTCATTTTGAATAGGTGAGACTGGAAAAGATAAGTAGGACTCTTGAAATTTTGTTTGAGATGAGGAGTCCAACATGTTTTGTATTCTATCACAAAAGACTTCCAAACGCTTTTCTATCTCAGATTCTTCTTCAATTGGATGCTCTAGAAAAGGAGTATGTGGAGTTTGATGTGGTAAGGATTGTGAATTGAGCAAATTTTGCATTTGTTGTAAGGACTCTTCTATGCTCCTTTCCAAATCAGATTTTTCTTCGGGTGGTGAAACAGGAAAAGGAGTATATGAACCAAAATCGGGGAATGAAAATTATGGACAAGGTGGTTGAAAATTGAACTCGGAGGAGTTGAATCCCCATTGACTCTGTGAAGAGTTGAAATTATTTTGAAAATTATAGTCATATGGTTGAGAATATGGGTCATATTGATTCGGATAATCCCAACTCGGCATAAATGGTTGGTTCTATTGTACATAGTCGGGTCGGAGTTATCCGAATCAAATGAGGTCGGAGTGAAATATAGATTCATATTAGGATTGAAAGAATTGTTGTGGTTAAAATACATATCACAATTTATAAAAAAGAAGAAAGCAAACAAACAAACAAACAAACAAACAAATAAAGAAAAAGAAAACAAGCCTATGCTAGAGTTGACTTAGACCTAGACGACTCCTAACTAGTTAGACTGTCCACGGGGGGTATATTGTCGGAAGCTGACCACGAGTTAATGGCCAGGTAGGGGCAAGATCGGTGGGAGGTATCCGTGCCGGAGCAACGGGCCTAATTATGCCAAACCATCGTTCTTCGAGGTTTCGCCTCTCAATCCCCAACCTTAGATACCGATTTAGTAAGAGTCAAATTCTAACAACTTTCCCCTTAGGTCAATCTCCTAAATGAGTCCGAGATGTCCCTAGGGGCCAACGTCTAGCAATTTTTATTAGGCTTGGGTTGTGTGAGTGGGGAGGTGATTTTTGGGCTGAGGGACGGTAATGACTTCCCCACCTTATATTGTTTTGGGTTTTGCCCTTAGGTTAAATTAGTGCAAGTGTGCAATATAGATAAGAATGAACACAAAAAAGCGAGTAAATCACTGAAGTGTTTGTCCTATACTATATGCAATGCAATATGCACACCTCCTATCAATATCACAACAACACAAGAAATAAAATACAGTATATTAGAATGAAGATTGACACGTGCCTAGATGCAAATGTCTAAACCGTTTTAAAGCATCCAATTACCGTATTTTAATTCTTAAAATTATTTATAGTATACAGGTAATATAAACAAAGATTAGCAGCAGAGTATATGAATGTACAAGAAGTTACCCGATCACACTTGAGCAAGTGTGGACTTCTGCAATGCTAAAATTTAACCTGCATACCAAAATAAAGAAGAAAAGTTAACAAACTTGTGAAATCAAACCGTTCCCATCCCCGGCAACGGCGCCAAAATTTGATCGGGGGAAAACCGCGCACAAAAAGTGTATGTTTTGAAGTTAAGATTTAAAGTGTATGTGTTTTGGCTTCCTCGATACTTCCGTTATAGCATAGAGGCTAAAACGAATCGAATCCATAAGGACAGGAGGCGATGAAGCTTTACCGGTTGATTCACGTGTTTGTTAAAAAGTTCTTCAAAGTTTTAAAAAATGAAAAGAAAGGAAAAGAAAGAATGAAAAAGAAGAGTACGGTGAAATACGAAGAAGTGGGAAACATGAAAAAGAATGATTTTTGTGGTTTTTGTATATCTAAAACAAAGTGAAAAAGAAAGAAGACTCATGGCTACTAACTACTAATGGCTCCACCAACATCTAACCTCTTAGTGATAGTTTCCTCACATGTATCATTGGCCATCACTAGTCCTTGGTTCAAGAGCGATTCAAAGCATGACCCATATGTAACTCATCACAACCTAACTCAACAAACAAGTGCAAGTTACACTTAAATCATCAAAACCCGATAAGAGCAAGTATGAAATAAAGTAATGTTAGCTTGTTAGTAGTTAGGAAGTTAGAGTGTTAGATCCATCATCATGAGCCATCAATGGCTCTTACAAGAGCAATGCCAAATCGAGGCTATTAGATTCATGTGGATTATCATAAAGAAGTTGGACTAGTTGGTGGTTAGTAGTTAGTTGCCATGAGAGAAAAGACTAGCTAAACATGTAAAAGAGATTAGAGAGAAGAAAACATAAAGAGGTAAAGAGAGCACCTTTCATAAATTGTCACCTTCTATTATAAGCACTCTTACATTCCAAGCATGTACCACTCTCTCTCCCTATTACAAGATCTACAAAATGAAAAATACAATGGAGGAAGAAGAACTAGCCTAAACTAAACTACCCTAAACTACAACATGAAGATGAAACTACTCTTAAAACTCTGCATATCTCCAAACTGAAGAACCCAGGGAGGTTTTTATAGGCGCCAGGGAAGAGGGGGGCCAGCTAGAAACAGCTGGCCAGAAGCACGGGCGCAGCCGCGCCCACATGGCCGCGGAAACGCGGCCCAAGCCGCGTTTCTGCGGCTGTCCCCTGTCAGGTTCTGTGCCCGGTTTTGGTTTTACAGACCCTGGTTTTGACGAATCAGCTCCTATAGGTCAATGGCAATTCATGTAGCCTTTAATCACCCTTTAAATGGTGATTTAGGGTCTTCTTCTTTATTGCACACCATGGACCTAGAATCAAGCAAGTAAAGCTTTATTAACAGAATTTAATACGAAATAAATGTGAAGATGTGGTATAAATTATGCAGTTTTAGTGACTAATCAAGGCAATAGAACTCTTCCATGTATTCTGACACAATCCTCGTACCTTACCAGCATTGCTGAAATTGATTGTAGAGGATCTGTTGATAATCAGGTGAAATGAATCTATCTTGTAAAAGTTGTTTCATGCACCTCCCTGGCATCACGGGTTGCTTTCCTTGACGCTTTCATAAGATTTACAATTAGTTCTTGATTGAGTTGGAACCTGCACACAGAAAATACAGAATTTCAGAAATACAGAATAGAAGTGCAAGTGCTCAATGCTACCGCTATAGCGAGTGGCTATGCAGGTTGTGATCCCCAAGGAGGGACTAGCGGTGGAAGCTTTTTGTAAGTTCTCTTTAGTTCACAAAAATGGTTAAAATTCTTATTTTAGTTCTTTAGAAGAAAAGAAAAATAAATTATGTTAATTTGTTAAGAAAGTGGTAGATTGAGAAGGTGGAGAAAAATAGAAAATGATTATGTACAAAGAAAGTGAAAAATAATGAACATAATTGAGAGATGGTGATATTGGTGATCTAAACTAAGAATTAAAAGAAAGAAAGTAAAACAAAAAGAACTTACATACCTCTTTCGGTTGATGACTTACCTGAAATCCTTGTCAACGGTGTACCTTTGCTTGAAGGTGAGTGAAGCATGACAGTTGAGATCTTCCCCATTCTCGATCTATACTATGAAATGAAGGTGCAAGCTATACTACCATAGAAATGGTTGTTCATCACCATAGTCCATCAACGACACTTACAAAGGCGAGGCAACTTCGAAGCTATTGGAGTTTTTTGAATTCACAAACACAGAAGAGAGAAGCAATAAAAACAAGAGTAGAAAAAGAAACTTTGATTGAATTTAATAATAATGAAAGAAAGGAAGAATACGTAACCAGTGCCACTCTCAGTACAAGTATCACTCTTGTTCTCCCATGAAACTCTTCTTCGATCTCAGTTACATAAAAAATTAAATTAAAAAGAGAAAGAAAAACTTATGTGAAACCTATGCAGAAATCTATTCTGTTCTCTGCTTCATCATCCCTCTGCCTCTGATATGTGGGGATTTTATAGGATAGAAATGGATAATAAAATGAGTCGAAAGATAGAGGGAGCTAGCTATTTCTAAATTTGAATTCTCCTCTTATCTCCAAACTTGATTTGATATGGATATTCAATTATGATCTGCAGCTTATTGGCATTTTGATTGTTGAATATAACTTATCAAATGATAGAATTAGAAACAATGATCAACGTAAGAGTTGTAGCCTTTTAAGTCATCTTTCTGAATCAACTTAAATCATCAGATTTGAGTTTCGGTAACGAAAGTTATGATTCAAATATTAAATATATCCAATCTGAATCCGAGTTTAAATTGCTTCATCTCATCCGTTGATCTTCTCTCTATCCATTTATCCTTTTGAATTTTGAATTTCAGTTTTAGATTTGATGATCTATCTCTTTATCCTCAGTGAAACCGATAGGGTCTTCTTCTAATCTATTTTTTCTTTTGAATTTAAATGATATTATCTCATCTGATATACCCGATCTTCAGATAATATGCCCTTTAGAACCTTTGAATTTGAATCGATCTCCTTTCTTTTAAACTTTTGGACTTAATTGGATAAATCTATCTATCTCTCTTTTTTCTTTCTTAATTACCCTACGCATCATTGATCATGAAAATATATTAATAGTAGAGTTTTATTTAAATAAAAATGCAGAAGTATGACATATATGATATGAAAATATGCAACACACGTGTGTGATCACACCCCCACACCTATTTTTCTCTCAAAATATTAAAACTAAACCTAAGAATTTATTAGACCACTTTCGCAGGTCACGCGATTGCACTGTGCATGTGCAACAAGCCGTTAAATCTCTAGGTTACCCCTAGAGGACGAATTTTATCTCGTGAGAGTTTTCAGTAGATTGTACCCACAAAATCCATAAAAAAGAAACAAGGCGTTAGTATTTTCGAAAAACATTTTGAAAAAGAGAGAAAGTATTTGAAGTATTGTTGTAAGAGTTCAAGTAATCTATAAGTTATAGGAAAATCGAATTTTTCATTCTTAAATTTAGTCTCTATTCAAAAACTTGTTATCAATCAAGGTAAGGAGTCAAACTGTATTTCTCAACTAGTCTATTACTTTATTCTAAGTCATATGCACCTTCGTGATCGTGAAATTTTGACTAATGTTCTTTCACTCTGACTTTTATTCCTTATTTTATTTATTTGTTTATTTTTATATTTTTGTGCTATTATTCCTTAGTTCTATTACGCTTTCAAATCTGCTCATTTAATGAATCTTTAATCAGTAACTGTCAAACTGGACAATCTTAGGGCACCCGGTGAGAAATCACCCAAAAGACTTAAGGACTCGAGCAAACAAGGTCACAAAATTAAAGATTTTATTATATGGATCACTTTTAGGCGTGAATATTTATGCTTTATGAGGCACAAATACCTAGCTTAATCAGATGATTTTTGATATAAATATATGTATATATATATATATTTAATATAAGGTATAATAATCTTTGTTTTTGAACCCTAAGTGTGTAAGTGTATAAAACATGCATATATCATCAAGGTAAAAATCAAGACTAAATTACTTTTTTAAATTTTCTTCTAACTCTAGAAATCAAACAAATAATCTTATTTTGACTAAGTATAAGAAATACTAATTATGATTCTCCTATTCCATAAAATGGACTTAATTATGTCAAAATATTGCTCTCTTTTCAAAAAGTTTTTTTTAAGATAGAAAAATGTTAATTTTTTTATTTTAAATAAAAGGAAATTTTTTTTTTTATGTTTTTACCTCCCCCACGCCTATCTCATGCATTGTCCTCAATGTATAAATGAATGCATACATGCATAAAAAGAAGAAAGAGAAGGAAAATATTACCTTAAGGTGGTGTTTCCGGTGGTGGTCGGATTGGGTCAAGCATTGCTACCTGATCAAGCTAATGTGGTGGTTCATGGAATCCACCTTTATTGACCTCTTTTCTTTGTACATAATTACAATCCCCAATATGAATAAGATCATAAAAGATCCTATCAGGAAACTTATTCTCTTTACATGACCAGTCTTGAAAAATCATCACTGAGTCATTATGGTCAATACCTATATCCAACAAAAGAATGTGACTTGGCGGAATAATTGACTTGGATTCAAGAGTGATAGGTTTACTAACTCCGGAAAATCAACTTTGGATTCGAGAGTCTGTTTTGCTTCAAGAGTTGAGTCCAAAACAAAGAATTAAAATTCATATTCTTCTCCCATTAATGGAATGTGACTATCCAAATTTAGTGATTCAATTTCTAGATCTATGGGTACGGGAATAAATGTTGGCTCTGAAAATTAGTTCAAATTGGGTAATGATACCAGAGTCAACATAAAGTCAAAAATAAAAATTGAATCACAAGGTTGGGGATCAGGGTCACATTCACATTCAAGTTCAATCTCATTGAATGGAAAACTTGCCAATTTGTCCAAGGTTTGGAATCGGTCAAGTTCAAATTTGTGTGATGAAATTGAGTCTTGATCAAAGTCTTCAAGACACCAAGATTCTTCGTTCTTATCAATATGGATAGGGCATTATGGAATGATTGAATATGTGTTAGATAGAGTTTCCTCACTCCTATCTTTCATTATGACGATATAACGACTCATTTGTGCTTCTAGCCTATTGATAGTTTGAAAAAAATTATTTTCGGACTGAATCAGGTTTTCTATACTCCTATTTGAGTCCATAGGTTCTTCTTCTTATTGTGGGACTTGAAACTTGGAGTAAGGATCTTGGATTTAGGAGTCTTGTGGGAATTGTGAGTCCATTATTTTTAGTTTTTGTTCTTGGGACTCTATCTGACTTCTATACTTTTCATAGCCTCAGATTTTTCTTCTATTGGTTAATCATTACTAGGAAAATTATAAGCTGAATGTTAGAATGATGGTTGACAATATGACTCAGGGGAGTTGTATCTCCATTGACTCTTTGAAGAGTAGTGATGATTATTCCAGTCTTGTTCATAATATTGGGACTAGGGCATGTATTGATTCGAATAAGACCAATCCGGTACATTAGGTTGGTTACAGTTATGATATGCTGGGTTGGTAATATCCGAGTCAAAAGAGGTGGGTATAATATTGATTACCATTAAAATTTGAAAATTATTGTTATAAGTCATATCACACAAGAAATGTCAAAAACAAATAAAGAAAAATAAACAAATAAATAAAAAATCTAACCTAAGTTAGGGTAGACCTTAGACCTAGATGACTCCTAACTGGTTGACTCTCCACGGGGGGTATATTGTAGAATCTGACCACAAGTTAATCTGCCAGGTAGGGGGAAAGATTAGTGGAAGGTATCCGTGCCTAAGCAGCGGGTCTAATTATGCCAAACTACTATTCTTTGAGGTTTGGCCTCATTAATCCCTAACCTTTGATACTGATTTGGGAAGAGTCAAATTCTAATCAACTTTCCTCTTAGGTCAGTCTCTTATTTGAGCCTGAGATGTCCCAAGGGCCAACGTCTACTCAGATATAGTTAGGCCTGGGTTAGTGAGTGAGGAGATTATTTGTGGAATAAGGGAGGATAATGACTTCCCCCATCTTATCTTGTTTATAGGATAAGCCCATAATTCAGTTTAGTAAAGTGTACAAGTATATAGAAAAAGTAACAGTAAAGCAATATTTCATACAAGAATAAACCTTATACTAAATGTTATGCACACATACCTTGGCTCCAGCACTCTTCAATAGTAAACAGAAAATGTAATGAAATAGACACGTGCCTAAATGTAAAGTCTAAATCGTTTTTAGCATTTACAATCAACCTTTTACTGTTGAATTAGAAATTTATGTATAGTGAGCCAAATAAGGAAATAAATAGTTACAAATATCTAAACTTTACAATTCAGCCAACCTGCAAAAAATACTGATTAGTTCACTCAGATTGCCATGGAAATGCATCAAATTTGAGGGGCTTCTAGGTTCTACTTTCTTGAGCAGAATTCAGGGCCACTTATATGTCCACTGTAGCAAAAGTTTCCTTATTGTTAAACCTATACACCAAGAACAGAGAAGAAAGTTAATTATTAAAGTAAACAAAAAGAGTTACTTACCGTCCCTCCCCGGCAGCAGTGCCAAAATTTAATTGAGTTGGAACCTGCACACAGAAAATACAGAATTTTAGGAATACAAAACCGAAGTGCAAGTGCTCAATGCTACCGCTATAGCCGAGTGGCTATGCAGGTCGTGATCCACAAGAAGGGACTAGCGATGGAAGCTTTTTGTAAGTTCTTTTTAGTTCACAAAATTAGTTAAAGTTCTTCTTTTAGTTCTTTAAAAGAAAAGAAAAATAAATCATGTTAAATTGTTAAGAAAGTGGTAGATTGAGAAGGTGGAGAAAAATAAAAAATGATTTTGTATAAAGAAAGTGAAAAATAATGAACAGAGTTGAGAGGTGATGTTGGTGATCTAAACTAAGGATTAAAAGAAAGAAAGTAAAACTAAAAAACTTACCTACCGACTTACCTAGAATCCTTGTCAACGATATACCTTTGCTTGAAGGTGAGCGAAGCATGATAGATGAGATGTTCCCTATTCCCGATCTATACTATGAAATAAAGGTGTAAGCTATACTACCATAGAAATGATTGTTCATCACCATAGGCCATCATGGCACTTACAAAGGTGAGGCAACTTTGAAGCTAATGGAGTTGTTTGGATTCACATACACAGAAGAGAGAAGCAATAAAAACAAGAGTAGAAAAAATAGATTTAATTTAATAACAATGAAAGAAAGGAAGAATACTTACACTGGTGTCACTCTCAGTACAAGCATCACTCTTGTTCTCCCATGAAACTCTTCTTCGATCTCAGTTACATAAAAAAATTATATTAAAAATAGAAATAAAAACATAAGTTAAACCTATACAGAAATCTATTCTATTCTTTACTTCATCGTCCCTCTGCCTCTGATGTGTGAGGTATTTATAGGATAGAAATAGATAAGAAAATGAGTCGAAAGATAGGGGGAGCTGGCTATTTCTGAATTTGAATCCTCTCCTTATTTTCAAACTTGATTTGATGTGGATATTCAATTCTGATCTACAGCTTATGGGCATTTTGATTGTTGAATATAATTTATCAAATGATAGAATTAGAAATAATGATAAATATAGAGTTGTAACCCTTTAAGTCTTCTTTCTGGATCATCTTAAGTCATCAGATTTGAGTTTTGGTAGCAAAAGTTATGATTCAAAAACTAAAATATATTCTGTCTGAATTCGATCTAAATTGCTTCATCTCATCTGTTGATCTTCTCTCTATCCATTTATCCTTTTGGATTTTGAATTTCAGCTTTAGATTTGACGATCTATCTCTTTATCCTCAATGAAACCGATAGGGTCTTCTTATAATCTGTTTTATCTTTGAATTTGAATGATATTATCTCATCTGATATACCCGGTCTTCAGATAAGACGACCTTTAGAACCTCTGGATTTGAATCGATCCCCTTTCTTTTGAACTTTTGGATTTTATTAGATAAATCTGTCTATCTCTCTTTTTCTTTCTTAATTATCCTACACGCCATTAAACATGAAAATACATTAATAGCAGAGTTTTATTTAAATAAAAATGCAGAAGTGTGACACATTTGATGTGAAAATATGCAACACACGTGTGTGATTAGTTCCACCATGCGGCTGCTCTTTCCTTGAATTTGTATGCCACAAGTTTGACTTGTTTCTCCGTGGAAACTCAACCTTCATCCTGTACTCCTGAGGGGTATCCTCCTTCCTTATCATGATTAGGAGAAGGGTTTTTAGCCTCCCTATTGAGGTCAGGAAATCCGCCTATCCTATTTGGATTAGGATTAGCGAACCTTCCATGCCTTCCATAGGCTAGACTGTCATCTCCAACGTCGTCATACTGATAAGAGGGGTTGTTAAACTTGTCGTCAGAGAAGTCATAAATTTGGGGATGTCGTAGAGGGTAGTCTGGTAGTGTAGGATATTGATATGGGTGATTTGGGGGTGGTTGATTTGGATATGATTGATATGAGGGTGGTTAATATGGGGGTAATAGTAGTTAGGGTGGTTAAATTGAACATGATTGAGTTAGTGGTGGGGGTTGTGGGCGAGGATTGTTTGAGAAAGGTGGAGATGGTGGATGAAGATTACGTAATGAAGGTGGAGGTGGAGATAGAGAGTTGTTTGCTGGACAATCCAACCCGCTTCGGTGCGTACTAGGTTTCGATCATCAAGCTTAAGGGAGATCTTCTTGAGTTCATGGACCACAGCGTGAAATCACCTAAGGGGGGTGAATAGGTGACTAGCTAATCTAATGGTGAATTAATGCGGAATTAAAACTATTTATGCAAATTAAAAACTATTATGCACAAACACACCAAGTATAACCTAAGAGTGTAGCTAAATTCTCCGTGAAGGGCTCTGGACTATCTCCTCAAGATTCCTCTAGATAAGAGTTGAGGTACTGCTATGGCTCTCTTGGTTGAATACAAGTGTGAGCAAACAATCCCCAAGCATATAACAATATATGCACAAGTATATCAAGTAAGTAAAGATAAAGACAAGGTAAGCATGCAAGATATAAACACAAGTGAGAGATAGAGAGAGCAATCGCAAACACGGGAGATTAGTTTCGAGGTTCAAGCACCCTTGCTTTATGTCCCCGCCTTCAATATTATGAAGGATTTTCACTATAAAATGATCCCATCGGATCACTTGGTGCCGCAACACCTACAAGCGAGTTCACACTAGAACTTCTTTGGACTCTCTAGTCCCTCTCTTGTTCCCGCAAGAACAACACATGCAAGCACACAAGCTTGCCGAGGCCGTACCTCTACACCGAGCTCTTACTAGAACTTGAAACAACGCAAACCCGCAAGTCCGCCTCCTCAAATATAAAGTATGAACTCTTGGTGATCTAAACACTTGATCACCTAAAAACAATCTTACAACAACTCTCCTATAGGAATGATATAGCAATGGAAAGCTCAAGTATGTGTGAGAGAACAAGGATGGAATTTGTGGGGAAAAACTTAAAGAAATCACTTTTGAAAACTCTTGACAAACTCTTCTTTTAATTTGAAAATATTGCTTTAAAATATGTGGATAAAACCACTAATATAGGTAGGAAAAACTAGCCCAAAAACTCTCTTGAAATCTTGTAGAAAACAGTCCAAGGGAACCCAAATTTATAGGTTCCCAAAAACTAGGCGCTGCAGACCAAGTCAGCAGTCAGGACTGCTGGCGGTCGACCGCCCGGTCGACTTGCCAACGGTCAGATTTCTGACCGTTGAGCCAGCGGTCGACCGGCCGGTCGACCGTTGCCTGGCAAATGACCCAGTGGTCGACCGTCCGGTCGACCGGGCCATTTCCAGAGAGCATAGGCTCTCTGGCGGTCGACCGTGCGGTCAACCAGCCCTAGACTGTGCACGTTTGTGCACATCGGTCGACCGCCTGGTCGACTGACTTCTGGACCGGTCGACCGGCAGAAGGCCAGTGCAGCACTATATAGGGATTTAAAATATGGTATTTTTCCTTTAATAAAATCCCATAAATTCTCTAAAAATGTACAAAAATAAGTTCAGTAATATACTTTGATATACAAATATATTTGAGTAAAAATCAAAACATGTTACAAACATTTTGAACTATTTTTATAAAATGGAAGTTTTGCCTTAAGCAAAAATCTGTATTTCAAAATGATTTTTCTAAATTGAAAACCGATATTTTCAAAACTCCTCCAAATATAAAAATAAGATATTCTAAACACTTTTAAAGCTTAGTGTGCATGGATATAATCCACTACACATATATGATGAAATATCTATGTTTTTGACATTAAGCTCTAAATAAAGTTTTGATAAAAACATATGTTATATTTTGAGACTTAAAAATCAAACCGGTATTTTTCAAAATGAAAACTCTTTTATGAAAACACATATAAATCTTGTATGTGAGTGTATGTGATACTTGAGCAATCCACCAACTAATCTATCATTTACATTTTATCTAAAAACAAAATCTTACTAAAAACAAACCTAAACAAAAGTCTTCTCTTGAAGGTCTTCACTTGAAAATCTTCTTCTCCTTCTTGACTTGGTCTAAAACATGATCCAATGAGCTAGACTCCTCTTGAGTACTTGATGTGGTCTGATGCACAAGCTCTTAAATCAACACGTGCTAGCTCCAAAACTTGATTTGAAATCCTTTGTTGAAACTAAACACCTATTACGATCTTGATCACATATCTGAGACTAATTAAACACAAGATCATTAGTACTATAACTACATGAGTTAATCATCATCAAAATTAGAGTGATGGGCCTTTGGGCCAACAATCTCCCCCTTTTTGATGATGACAAAACTCATGAGGTTATATATACATGAATTAAAGTCAAGCTTCATAGAAGCTCCCCCTTAACTCATGCATAACAATAAACAAATAGATATTGCAATGAAGAGCATAAAACTAAACAAATATATATGCATCAACAAGGTGAGAGAAACATGCATAAATCAAAAGTTCTTTTCCCAAAAATCTTCTCCCCCTTTTTGGATAAACTTTCAAAATCATTCTCCCCATTTTGTAAAACATAAGATGCATAAACTCAATATATGCAAAAACTCAAACATGCATATATAAACTCAAAATCTTTCTCCACCTTTTTATCAATCATCAACAAAGGGGTGAAAATTAAATCAACAAGAAAGATATATATGCGATATACATTCATGAAGAGGAAAACGCTAAGTTAGCTTCCCTGCATACATGATTACATGAAGAAGGGATGACAAGCCCTAACTCACATAACACATAATATGCAATGCATAAGTGGAGATGTTAAGCTCCTCCTACACACGTGTATCACATAAAGAAGAGATGTCAATCTTCTCAATATAAGATACACTCAATATGAATCTATATATAGAAGAGATGTTAAGCTCCCCTTGCATATAGGCAATACATATCAAAATATTTTTAACACAAATTTTGATAATTATTCAAAGCAATAAAATAAAATTTTGAGATACCATTTGTACATAAACAAAATTATTAAGATATCACAAGATTTTTGATATCATTTGAAATTGAAAATTTGTGATACCTATTGAAATTGAAACATTTGTATATTTTGATACCAATGAAAGAAAACATTTTATATTTTGATACCAATTGAAATATATGATAAATTTTGATACCAAATAGGTAAAACATATTTATACCAATTGAAATTTAAACCCAATTGAAAATTGAAACATATTGATACCAATTGAAGTATATTGTAAATTTTGATATCTATAAAAATACCAAATGAAAAAATGCATAAGCTTATTAAAGTACCTATTGAAATACCAATTGAAATCAAGATTTAATTCAAACTTAGCATAAACATACTTTGTACTTTAAACATATAAATATATTGTAAATCAAGCACAAACAAATCATATATATGTATGAAAATGGAAATGCTAATAGAAATTGATATTATTTGAAATTTAAAGCATACATATATAGAAAACAAAATATGAGTGCACACAAAAATATCAACTGTAATATCAATTAAAAATATGATGAGAAGTAAGTGTATAACTTATAAAATCCACCCTTTTCATGCACAAGATAAAATATTTTCTAATAAGGCTTACAAGGCATGGTCGCCCATCCATCCACCCTATAGGGTAGAAGTTTTTAAAAATAAGATTTGAAAATAGTTGTATTGTGAAAACATTACCGAATGAAGAATAAATAACTAGTTAAAATAATTTTTAAAAAACTAGTTAAAGATCCTTCAAACATGAAAACAAATCATCATGAATTATACTAAATACATAAAAGATGACACTCGAAATCTATAAAACTCAAAAAGTGTTCATGAAATAAAGTCATGAATAAACAAAGAAATAATGTGAGTGTACAATCATTATGTGAATAGCATATTCATGAAATAGTCAATAAGACTCAAAACAAACATGAATATCTTTTTATCAAACAAATATGAAAATCATAAAAATTTATTTTTCATTTAAAAACTTCAAGGTATATGTATGTTTTATCAAAACTAACAATATACATACATATCCCAAATATAAGAAGAGTCTATGATATAATTTGCATGAAGGTAAGAGACTCAAGGGTATACATGTATATTTATTAGTTTTGGATAAAGATTACATATACATGAAGCAAAACATGCACAAAGATGGGCAAAACAAGTATAAATGAGGGAATCATCAAAACTAGGTTATACATGTGCATGTAGTGAGTACAAATGAGTAATGAAGTGCAAACATATAGGAATCAAATGTTGCTCACTACTTGTACAAGTATATACACGAGTTTTGACAAAAACTACATCTATACAAGTATTTACCACATGAAGCACAAAATCAAGAACATGCTAAAATATCATCAAATATAAAAACATGTAAACTAAATGGAGTTTAGAGATAGTTACAAATCTCATGAACTACACTCTAAGTTTCCAAAACATGGAGGTCTTCCCACCAAACTTCCTTGATAGTGGTGTATCTATTTGTAGTGTCCATCTAGCACATGCATCCACCACCAAGGCATGAACTCTCTCACGTCATGTGAGAGCCCACACCTATATCAAACACAAGAAGTTGGAACTTTGGTACTCATTTTCTTTTGGGTCCACGGGGGTTAGCTTTGTTTAGAACCCAAACATTTTTATTAGTAAAATTTAAAGAATTTACTGTCATAACAAAATTTTACTAAATGGCCTTTGCGGCCGCAATGTGTACATTTGTACACTTTATAATGCACATGAGAATGAGTGTGATCATAGTGTGCAAAATGTGCATAGGTGTGTCGTGGGTGGTGTGCATGAACATGTGGAGCTTGTTTCTTTTGAAACAAAGTTTCCAATCTATTATGATTAAATGCATAATTGCTCAAAGTTGAGCTCAAACAATCTATTCTATTTTTCAAAAATTTAATTTTATTTTTATCAATGGTAGTAGCATGAAAAGCATGGTCAACAATCTTTTTCTTTTTAGGAACGTTTTCTTTTTTTTGAATTAATTTTCTTTTTAAAGAGTTGTTTTCTTGCAAAGCAATTTCTTTTTCCTTTTCCACCAAAATAATTTTATTTTTCAAAGAAGTATTTTCTTCACAAAGATCATTTAATTAAGAAGTCAATGAAATATTGTCCTTTTTCAACATGTCATTTTCTTTATAAAAACATTCCAATTTATTCTTAAAAGAGTTATTTTCTTTTAACAAAGAAGTGTTGTTCTTTGTCAATTTATTATTTTCAATTTTTAATGAATCATACTTTTCAAGAAGTTTTTGACAAAAGGATGCAAGCTCATCATAAGACATGTCAATATCTTCTTCTTGCTCAGATTCGAAGTTTACCTCAAGGGGATTATCCCCTTGGACCATGTAGCACAAATTGGAAGCATCACTTCCAACATCCGAGTCGCTCCCCGCATAATATTGCTCTTATTCGTTAAGGGAGACTAAAGTGTTCCAAACTACAAAAGCCGAATTAAGGTTAGAAACCCTAGATACATATCATCATTTACGGTAGACTTTAAAGCTTGAATGGCTTTTGCATTAGCCTCAAGATTTTTGCCATTTAAACAATATGAATTTTTAATAGTGGCAAAGTAAATATGAATCCCTAGAGCTTTGAGGTATAAAGACATCTTAACCTTCCAAATTTGGATGTTAGGAATATCAAAAGTGGGTGGTGACATGAAATCCGTGTGTGTGTAAACAAATATCGCGATTAGCTACAAATGGGGATCTTTAACTCTAGGTTATTAGATCCAAATCAAGAGCACCAAGCTCTGATACCAATTGAAATCACTTAGAGGGGGGTGAATAGGTGACTAGCTAATCTAATGGTGAATTAATGCCGAATTAAAACTATTTATGCCAATTAAAACTATTATGCACAAACACACTAAGTATAACCTAAGAGTGTAGCCGAATTCCCCGTGAAGGGCTCTGGACTATCTCCTCAAGATTTCTCTAGATAAGAGTTGAGATACCGCTATGGCTCTCTTGGTTGAATACAAGTGTGAGCAAAAAATCTCCAAGCATATAACAATATAGGCACAAGTATATCAAGCAAGTAAAGATAAAGACAAGGTAAGCATGCAAGATACAAATACAAGTGAGAGATAGAGAGAGCAATCGCAAATAAGGGAGATTTGTTTCAAGGTTCGAGCACCCTTACTCTACGTCCCTGCCTTCAACACTATGGAGGATTTTCATTATAAAATGATCTCACCAAATCACTCGGTGCCGCAACACCTACGAGCAAGTTCACACTAGAACTCCTTTGGACTCTCTAGTCCCTCTCTTGTTCCCGCAAGAACAACACACGCAAGCACACAAGCTTGCCGAGGCCGCACCTCTGCACCGAGCTCTTACTAGAACTCGAAACAACGCGAACCCGCAAGTCCGCTTCCTCAAATACAAAGTATGAACTCTTGGTGATCTAAACACTTGATCACCTAAAAATAATCTCACAACAACTCTCCTATAGGAATGATATAGTAATGGAAAGCTCAAGTATGTGTGAGAGAACAAGGATGGAATTTGTGGTGAAAAACTCAAAGAAATCACTTTTGAAAACTCTTGACAAACTCTCCTTTTGCTTTGAAAATAATGCCTCTAAAATATGTGAATAAAACCACTGATATAGGTAGGAAAAACTAGCCCAAAAACTCTCTTGAAATCTTATAGAAAACAGTCCAAGGGAACCCCAATTTATAGGTTCCCAAAAACTAGGCGTCGCAGACCAAGTCAGCAGTCTGAACTGCTGGCGGTCGACAGCCCCGTCGACCGGCCAACGGTCAGATTTCTAACCGTTGGGCCAGCAGTCGACCGGCCGGTCGACCGTTGCCTGGCAAATGACTCAGCGGTCGACCGCCCGGTCCACCAGGCCATTTCCAGAGAGCAGAGGCTCTCTGGCGGTCGACCGGCCCTAGGCTGTGCACGTTTGTACATATCGGTCGACCGCTCGGTCAACGGACTTCTGGACCGGTCGACCGGCCGGTCGACCGGCAAAAGGCCAGTCCAGCACTATATAGGGATTTAAAACATGGCATTTTTCCTTTAATAAAATCTCATAAATTCTCTAAAAATCTACAAAAATAAGTTCAGTAATATACTTTGATATACAAACATGTTTGAGTAAAAATCAAAACATGTTACAAATATTTTGAACTATTTTTATAAAATGAAAGTTTTGCCTTAAACAAAAATCTGTATTTTTCCAAAATGATTTTTCCAAATTGAAAACCGATTTTTCCAAAACTCCTCCAAATATAAAAACAAGATATTTTAAACACTTTTAAAGCTTAGTGTGCATGGATATGATCCACTACACATATATAATGAAATATCTATGTTTTTGACATTAAGCTCTAAATAAAATTTTGATAAAAACATATGTTATATTTTGAGACTTAAAAACCAAACCGGTATTTTTCAAAATGAAAACTCTTTTATGAAAACACATATCAATCTTGTGTGTGAGTGTATGTGATACTTGAGCAATCCACCAACTAATCTATCCTTTACATTTTATTAAAAATAAAATCTTACTAAAAACAAAACTAGACACAAGTCTTCTCTTGAAGGTTTTCACTTGAAAATCTTTTTCTCCTTCTTGACTTGATCCAAAACATGATCCAATGAGTTAGACTCCTCTTGAGTACTTGATGTTATCTTGATGCACAAGCTCTTGAATCAATACGTGTTAGCTCCAAAACTTAATTTGAAATCCTTTGTTGAAGCTAAACACCTAGTACGATCTTGATCACATATCTGAGACTAATTAAACACAAGACATTAGTACTATAATTACACGAGTTAATTATCATCAAAACTAGAGTGATGGACCTTTAGTCCAACACAACGTTCATGGTTGATTTAGAAGTGCTGAGCCTCCCTTCAAAAGTATCCATCTATGAGGACCGGTTTGGTTGCTCGTCGTCGTTTCTGGCCATCATCGGAGCGTTTGCTGAAACTTTGATACCATTTGACGCAGACAGAGAAGCGAAGAAAACGATCAAAGCGGGTTAGAACTCGTTTAGTGCTGACGAACCCTGAACAACCCTTCAGGTGAGGATAAATACTCGAATCCACGAGAAAGAACGATCCAAATCTACAAGCCAAAGAGGACAACTCGAATCTACGAACAAATATGAGGAAAAACTCAAAATATATTGATAAAAAATGGAATAATAAAAACTTAGGATACAATGACTTTTATATAGGCAAGTAAAATAAGAGTACTTTTCTAACTAGAAAATTAAAATAAAGAAACAGAAAATAAACAAATTGGAATTTAAAACGGAGTCAGAAAATAACTCCTAAATGAACAAGGATATTCTGATACGTTATACGCCTGTCGACAGTTGAAGGGAGCTGTCGACAATGCAGTAATTCTTTGACTTACTGTAAAAACCTGTCGACAGGCCAGGAGAGGGTTGTCGATAGGCCAGAAGGAGGTTGTTAACAGCTCTGAAAAATTCCTCTCTCGAGAAAGGCTTATCGACAGTTCAAATAAGACTGTCGGCAGGTCAAATTTTTTTTTTTTTGCCTGCTGTTGGTCTTCCCTCGCCCTTTTGATTTCCTACATCAAAATTATTTTTTTATTTTTGAATTTTTATGTACTGTTTTAGTACTGTTAAGAGTGTGACACAAACAAGAAGGCCATTCATTAACCACGGGCTGCCCGTGAACTATTCCTATATATGTGCATGCTGGGCCAGGCAACTGGATTCTTTCGAGTCATGCACGTGCCCGGCGACAGACCAACAGCTCGCACCCAATCAGGCAAAGATGCCAAATAATCTCAGGGTTCATGGGATTGTATTTGACTTTAATTAATGATTTTTTATCCTTTTAATTAACATGTATAAAGTGAGACTTAACACGGAATAACAATGAATGATACAGGAATAAATTCAGTCACCAAACTGGGTCTCAATCTATAAGTGTGTGTCGCTGGTGAATCCTGCCTCGTGATTCAGTTAATTAGCGGGAAAAAAAAAAAAATTTTTTTTGTGTGTTATGAGTTGTGAAAGAGGGTAAAGAGGTTATTTGTTCGCTCGGTTAAAAAATAAAAAATGAAATTCTCGAATTCAGTAACTGATGCAATGGGAACCAAGGGGTGTCACCCTCAACTTCGCAAAATTCGAATGCACGTGTGAGGACCACAAGTTTTTGACCAAGCTCCTATGCTTATAACCTCACAAAACTAACTAATGATCTTTCTTTCTTTGGAATTTTTGAGAACAAATCAAACATGTGAATGTGGGTGCATGTGATGTTGGAAAAATAATGTACGAATTACTGTTAAACTATTTAAATTAAACTTTTAAGAAGGAAGGAACTTCTCTATTTTGATCGAGGCGTGCGGAACACTGTCCTTAAGAGTAGATCGCGCCCATCTGAGAGAGTATCTCAGTGCAGCAAGTTGATGGCGGCCTACCCTCTAGGATTCAACGATCGCTGGCCCTGCAAGCGTACACCCGCAATGCACGGGCCCTCGAACAGCTCGATTTTGTTTCCTCCAGAGATGCAAGGAAGAACTGAAGAGTTTAAAGAAAATTCTAGAGGAGAAAGAAGATGGTTGAGTTGTATTGTTGAGAGCAGGGAATAGGTCCTTTATAAAGAGAGTTTTTCATCATTAGAAAATCCTTGGGCAGAGAAAATAATCCTGGATAGAGAACCAATCTTTGAACAGAGGAAGAAATCTTTTCTTGTGCAGAGAAATAATATTCCCTTGGAAAGTGTCACTGCATAACTTGGGCAGAGAGCTCTCAACGGCTAACTCTGACATGGCAGGACATAGAAAGATACAAATCTCAACAATTATCTCTGACCCAAATATTTTGATAGGATTTAGAAAGATTTTATTTTAATTTTAAATCTAAAAATAAAATTGGCAAAACTTAGCCTATTTGGGTCACACCCGCGAGTCTCTGAAACTTGGATTTGTAGCCCCCATGCGCGTGCGATGCGGGCACACATGCACATTAAGGTTTTCAAGACTCGATAACCCAATTCCTTCATGGGACCTCAATGGGCTTGTGTGCGCGCGAGCACCCCGTGGTTTATAGCTCACACAACCCATCATGAAAGAGATTCCATATATAAAAACTAAGGAGTTCTTTTCCTATCCAACGTGGGACTAAAAGAACTTTACTTAATTT
This sequence comes from Agave tequilana, assembly GCA_038442645.1. NCBI lineage: Eukaryota > Viridiplantae > Streptophyta > Magnoliopsida > Asparagales > Asparagaceae > Agave > Agave tequilana. The sequence goes on from JAVJIF010031348.1 coordinate 77,627, forward strand.
TGAAATACCCTCAAAATACTAACAATCCCCCACTATTTCAAAATTAAAAGGAAGGATGATAGGAATGAGAGAGAAGAGGAGGAAACATGAGAACTCATTGCATTAATAGTGGTGACTTTTGGTTTATGAACCACTACCTAAGATATGTAGGTGTGTCCCACAGAAAGTTGGTGAAATATAAAATTTCTATAAATCAATCTTCCTAATTATGGATCATTGACCTACTACGCACATATCATTCATAGAACCGAGCTGTTCAAAACGGGTTGGCGCGAATCGGCCATGCGCCCTACCTGGATATTCATGAGCGCTCTAGAGAATATGTCTACATTTTCATAGGAAGTGGGCCCACTTCCACACTCATATACGTGGATCCATCTGTTAGTTACTTGGATCAATCTGACGACTAATCAATATCACCAATCTAGTTGGCCAGGTCGGTGAATATCAGGTGGGAGCTTTTCCATTCAATAAAACGTTCCTTAATTACAGAACCACCTTTCAATTACCTTCCTTGGTTAAACACCAATTAGACTGGTATAAGTCAGTCTCTATATACTGAATATCAGTATAACCCCTAACAATGACATGAGAAATTCGATAGTGTCATGATCAAAGATGGATTCACTATCAATGAATGTGATAAGTGTGTTTACACTAAAACAGTTGAAAATACATGTATCATTGTTTGTCTTTATGTAGACGACATGTTGATACTTGGGACTAATATTGAAATTATTAAGTCCACTAAAAGAATGTTATCCAACAGTTTTGACATGAAGGATCTGGGGGTTGCTGATATAATTTTAAGAATTAAAATCACAAGAACACCAGATGGAATCAGTCTATCTCAATCTCACTACGTGGATAAGATGATAGAAAGATTCAAGGATCATGGGATAAAGGAGAATACAAATCTTTTTCTCCCACACATCCACCTTCGTAAGAATATAGGAACTGGAGTATGTCAGTTGGAGTATTCTCAGATTATTAGAAATCTAATATATTTAATGAACTGCATTAGACCCGATATTGCTTACACAGTAAGCAAGTTAAGCGATACACTAGTAAACCTAGTGATGATCATTGGACTGCTCTATTACGAGTATTAAGTTATGTATCACATACCAAGGATTATGCCTTGAGATATGGACAATATCCACCTGTGCTTGAAGGATACAGTGATGCTAATTGGATTGCAGATTCTGAGGAATTAAATTAACTAGCGGATACGTATTTACTCTAGGAGGAGCAGCGGTATCTTGAAAATCTTTCAAACAAATATGCATTGTCCGTTCCACTATGGAATCGGAATTTATAGCCTTAGATAAGGCCGGAGAAGAAGCAGAATGGCTTCGATAATTTTTGAAAGATATACCATTATAGCAAAAGCCAGTGCCCGCTATATGCATACACTGCGATAATCAAGTAGTTATATCTAGGGCACAAAATTTTATATATAACGGTAAGTCTAGACATATTCGTCGTAGACATAATACCGTTAAGCAGTTGCTCTCAAATAGAATTATCTCATTGACTTTGTCTCGTCAAAAGATAATTTAGCGGATCTGCTTACCAAAGGTTTAAGTGGAGAGCGTATAAACTGCGCATCGAGGGGAATGGGTCTAAAAGCCTAACCTGACCGAGTCAGCTTAATGGAAACCTCACTTAACGACTGGAGATCTCACGGACTAAGTTCAAGAAGAAAAACTAGTTATGATTGTGTGACGCCCCGATCCCGCGGGTACGGAGACGTCACTGCGACATATATACGCAGGTCAAAAATACCCTCACGTATATACGCTAAACATCTGTACAGGCAAGAATCAGAGTGCGGAAGCACAGTGGTAATATGCATTCCAACAGAAATAACACAAGTACATGATTATCACAGAGAGTGATACAATATTTCAAGAATATTACATCACCAGAAATACAAAAGTACATATATGAAGAGATATACAAAAGCTGAGAGGTGCTCACGAGCAGTAAGAGGGGTCTCGAGAACCAAACAGGAGAGGAACTGGGAGGAAGAGCTACAGCGATAATCTAAGCTTCTGCTGCGCTCCAACCGTCACGGAAGAATCCGTTGCATACTCTGATCAGCTACAGCAAGGCCACCAAGGTCCGGTCTCTAGGATCTGGATATGAGAATCCAGGGTTGTCAGACGCAACCCTGCGAGTACATATAATAAAGCCAAATGGCATGCATAACAGGTATATGTGTACATGATCAAGTGATGTGGTCTAAGTATGCGGTACAAGAAATGACAAGTAATATAAGGAAAATTAAAGGAACGACAGTAAATCGTGTATATCGATGAATCTGAAACTGAAAATATGTATAGAAGGCAGTATGAAGAGCATAGGTACATGCGATAAATAAGTTAAACATGCGATAAATACAAGTATGGACAAAACTAGTTGTACAAACTCAGATTTATGGATTCACGGAACTGATACATCAAGGGGATAATCTAAATAAGGAAACCCTCATCTATATACCACATATCTCATATCGCCATCGTCTGAGTTTATACAACTTGAGTTGCCCTAAGAATAACAGAATTATAGTGTATCTGGAGTAATCATCATGTGTCATAAAGTAAGGTGTCAACTCAGGGCATAACACTATAACTGGAGAATATAAAGGTATGTTGTATTTTAAGTTATCTAATAATAATAATCAGTACCGTTTGATACTTCAATCGCCTCCCTATCAGCGCCTCACATCACCGATAGTCCACACTAGAGTTCGCACTCTGTAGAACTTACCCGGGTCTGATATGTGAGTACCAGGACCCGAATAAAGGAGATACCAAATATCACACGTTCCTAATTGTAACGCCCCGATTCCACGAATGCGGGGACGTCACTGCGACGTATATACGCAGGCCAGAAAATGCCCCCACGCATATACGCTAAGCATCAGTACAGACAAGAATCAGAGTACGGAAGCAAATGGTGCATTATACATTCCAACACATATATACAATCACAAAGTTATCACCAGAAGTGATCCAATATTACAATAATATTATATCACTGATGCGCAAATGCGAGAGTACAAAAGATATACATATGTGAATGGTACAAAAGGGAGCTCACATACAGGTATACAAGGAAAAGTACAAGAGTAAATAGAAAAAGGGCACTCACGAGTTTGCTAAGAGGAAACTCGAGAGGCATACAGGGGGCCTGGAAGGATGTGGCTCTGGACGGTCGGCTGGAGATCCACGCTACCGCTGCGCCACTCTGAGCAGTAACGGGGAGAATCCATACGCTCCAAGCTCCGAAACCTGGACATGAGAATCCAGGGGAGTCAGTGAAACTCCCCAGGCGAGTATGATATAATGCCAGGTGGCGAGCCAGGATGAGTACGAGTGTCAAGTACAGAAGACAGGAGGGTTAGAACACAAATGAAGTATATATGAACGGGTATGACATAATCATCATAAAACAGGAAATCCAGAGTAAAGCTTGTATAAGCAAGATTGATTGTATACGCTTAGGTCACGGTCCCATGAGACTAGTACATCGAAGAAATAATCCAAACAAGGAAACCCTCATCTATATACTTTTATCTCATGCCACCGAATATCCAAGCGTATAGAATCAGAGTTGCAAATCATATAACAGTCAAACGGGAATACATATCGGAAATCATAACATGCATAGCAAGTGTAACAAGAATCAATAACTGGAATCTATTATTATTATTACTTGTCTTACTTTGATATCTAGCTATGTGAACTAGCGTCCTAACGCACATAGATCCATATCCGAGTAAAGCAAGGTTGTTATTGGAAATAGATGGAGAACTGATAGAGCTTCTTATAATAGTTTCCATACACCTGGAACCAATTTGGAGGCCCAAAGTCCCCCTAACACTAATCTCCTGTGGGCCCTAAGTCCCACTAACACTTACCGCCAGTATTTTATTCCATTACTATAAGCAAGATATCATTCCGGCATCCATCATTTCCTCCCATTCCCCATACAAGTTGTCCTTTTTATGGTTTATTAACATAATTATCAGATTAAGGGAATGAGCAGGATCATAACTGTAATACGTAACTGGAATCATAACAAGTAATCAGGTACTACATTCCCATTATCGTGATAATTATAAGAATCAGGTGTATCATGCTTGGTGTCAAGAGATAGCATGACAAGGGTGATGATATTTAACAAACAACCAAACATGACAAGAGATTGATAATAGTCTGGGTAAGTCATGACATAACATGAGGGCCTTCAATTGTCAAGTGATATACATGTGTTAAAAGGTAGCATGTAACTGACAGGTCTGAAGTAATGGCAAATGGTAACATGGAAGTAACTCAAAGTCCAACGACCACGAAGGGTCGGCCATGCATGGTATATGATGAAGAAACAAGCATATCATAAGCATGGTACAAGCACAAGATGAAGCTACCATAATACAAGCAATGTAGTGCAATACATGAATATGGAAATAAGAAGCGAAATACTTATCGACCGATAAAACGGGAAACTCAAATAGAGGCGAGACTACTCGCCTAAACCACCAATATGCCAAAAGATCCAAAATCCACGGAAGCTCGGGATGCGCCACAAAACCTGATATAAGTATGTAGAGAGAAGAGGAGAGAGAAGGAGAGAAGGTAAGATGATGTTTGTCAAGTGACAAGTCAAGTGATACTAATATATGATATAAGTCTAAAGGTAAGGTTCATATTCAAGAAAGAAATCAACTAAGATAAACAGCCAAAGTTAGTCGACTAGGGTGGAAGAGTAGTCGACTAATAGGGGTCTTAAGTCGACTAACAGTCTGGTATAGTCGACTAAAACTGGGTTCCAGAGAGTGGGGTTCCGATTTCAGGAAAAGTTAGTCGACTATGTGGAAAGGGTAGTCGACTAACAGACATCTCAAGTCGACTAACAGTCATGTCAAGTCGACTAATACTGAGTAACAGAGAGTTGGGTTTCTGATTCAGGAAAGGTTAGTCGACTAGGTAGAAAAGGGTAGTCGACTAGTAATCTATAGTCGACTAATAATTAGGCTAAGTCGACTGGAGCCGAGAGTTAGGTTTCTGGTTCATGAAAGGTTAGTCGACTAGGGTCAAGGGTGTAGTCGACTAAGGGTCTCTAGTCGACTGGTAATCTGGTCTAGTCGACTAAAACTGTGTTTCCAGAAAGGTTACGTTTCAACCAAGGGTTTCTAGTCGACTAATCTATAGGTCAAGTCGACTAATCGTCGGGAAACAGCAAACAGAACAGATTTTGGGGGTTTTGTGTTTGATGATCAAATTACATGATTTGAAGACCTAGGTATACATGATATGAAAACATAATTATACTAAGAATTAATCAAACCTTGGTGAAGAAGAACACTTACCTAAAAGAAGTACAAGGTGATGGAGTGATGGTGGTAATGATGGAAGTTGATGATGAAGAAGAAGGTGGAGGTTGGAGGTTTTGTTGTTGGTGTTGGTGAGAAGAAGTGGTGGCCGGAGATCGGAGGTCTCTCGCCGGAGTCGGGGTGGCCGGAGGCGCCGGTGGAGGTGGTGGTTGTGGTGGAGATGAAGGGGGAGATGGAGGTTAGGGCTTTGGTTCTTGGTGAAGAGAAATGAAAAAGGAAATGAAATGTAAAGGAAAAGTATTTATAGGCTTTGGATTTTATGAAGGAGATGCAATTAAGATAGAAGAGAGGGGGGTTTTTGCAAATAGGGGAGGATGGGATGAGTGTCCTTCTCTTGGCCACTTGGCCGGCCATGGAAGAGAGAGAGAAGGAGGGGCATTAATGAGGGAGTTGGTGGAAGAAGAAAAAGAAATTTTGGGATTTTGGAAAATAGGAAAAGCCTTTGGCTTGTGGAGGAAGGAAGAGAATTAAAGGTAAAGGAAAAAGGAAAAGAAATTCATATAAGGAGATATTTTCTTGAAAAAGAATTTGAAAATAATGAAAGTGGCGGATTCCCGGGATTCAGTTGCGGATGCGGAAATCTTTCGGGAAAATACAGGAATCGTCCGAAATTCAAGTATCTCGGAACGACCCGAAATAATTACCAAAAATCAAGAATATAATACTAAGTATCATAGTGAAATCCGTTTTAAGAAATACTTTATAGTTTTAAAGTTAAAAATCCCGGAATCAGTTATCTACCGACTCCGGTGAAATTTTCATAAATTCATAAAATCCTCAGAAAAAGAATGTAGGTAGAAAATATAATTCTAAGGAATAATGCCTAAAGGACCTTCTAGAAATTCCTAGCTGATTGTGAAATAAAAATCTGGGAATCGGTCAACGAAACTGGCCGACACCGGTTTTGAAGACTTTCATTTTAATTCCAGAAAAATCTAGAAAATCATAGAAAATATATAATATTGGAAAATGATATTTAAAACTAAAATCGGTCAATTCTAATTATCAGAATGTCTAAATCGAGTAATACTCTAGGATCGGGCCTTCGGTTCAGACTAGGGCTGACTCCGAGTCCACGAATCCAAATCCAAGACAAAACAACCATATAAGGAATTCATAATACAGAATAAATACAGGAAGTAAATTGAAAAAATACGATCGAAAATCTGAATACGCAACTAAGTACGTATTCTGGGAACGGGGTATTACAATCCACCCACCTTACAAAAAATTGCGTCCTCGCAATTTCGTTAAGGGGTGAATTGAACACAAAGGGAACAAGGGTGGAATCTATACCAATTAAGATATGAAGCACTAGAGGTAGGGCTCTCAAGTCGACTGAACATTAATCATCCTCCGCACTTCCGGCTGTATAAATCTTCGAATAATGCTGAATAATACTGCTGATGTCGTGGCTGTGCAATAAATGAGCCAGAATACCGAAGATAAAGAAAACCCTGATAGTCCTGAGCATAATAAAGAAGGCCGATAATTAAGAATCCTGAATACCAGGCATCAATCACTCCGAACGATATAGTAGAGAATGTAGAATATCCGTAGAGAATTCCGACTGCTGACCTCTGAAAGATAGCCAGATCAGGATCAATCTGGAGAATACCAAGCTTCATAGAATTCACCGAAGAGATCACATAATAGCTTCATGCAGAACCAGCCACTACCTCTCTAGTCTAATCATATCTTAAGATAGTATAAGGCTTCATAAAACCAAAACAGGGAAGGGATATGGAAAGGATTTAGGAATCAAAGGAAGGATGGTCAAGAAATAGATAACTCTGCACTTGTAGTTGGAATGTATAACCAAGACTCATGTATTCCAGTTGCAAATCTCTTTACCATTGATTTGCCTTCTGGACGTACTGAAGAGGTTTAGAGCCTAAGCTCTGATACCAACCTGTAACGCCCCGATTCCACGAATGCGGGGACGTCACTGCGACGTATATACGCAGGCCAGAAAATGCCCCCACGCATATACGCTAAGCATCAGTACAGACAAGAATCAGAGTACGGAAGCAAATGGTGCATTATACATTCCAACACATATATACAATCACAAAGTTATCACCAGAAGTGATCCAATATTACAATAATATTATATCACTGATGCGCAAATGCGAGAGTACAAAAGATATACATATGTGAATGGTACAAAAGGGAGCTCATATACAGGTATACAAGGAAAAGTACAAGAGTAAATAGAAAAAGGGCACTCACGAGTTTTCTAAGAGGAAACTCGAGAGGCATACAGGGGGCCTGGAAGGATGTAGCTCTGGACGGTCGGCTGGAGATCCACGCTACCGCTGCGCCACTCTGAGCAGTAACGGGGAGAATCCATACGCTCCAAGCTCCGAAACCTGGACATGAGAATCCAGGGGAGTCAGTGAAACTCCCCAGACGAGTATGATATAATGCCAGGTGGCGAGCCAGGATGAGTACGAGTGTCAAGTACAGAAGACAGGAGGGTTAGAACACAAATGAAGTATATATGAACGGGTATGACATAATCATCATAAAATAGGAAATCCAGAGTAAAGCTGGTATAAGCAAGATTGATTGTATACGCTTAGGTCACGGTCCCATGAGACTAGTACATCGAAGGAATAATCCAAACAAGGAAACCCTCATCTATATACTTTTATCTCATGCCACCGAATATCCAAGCGTATAGAATCAGAGTTGCAAATCATATAACAGTCAAACGGGAATACATATCGGAAATCATAACATGCATAGCAAGTGTAACAAGAATCAATAACTGGAATCTATTATTATTATTACTTGTCTTACTTTGATATCTAGCTATGTGAACTAGCGTCCTAACGCACATAGATCCATATCCGAGTAAAGCAAGGTTGTTATTGGAAATAGATGGAGAACTGATAGAGCTTCTTATAGTAGTTTCCATACACCTGGAACCAGTTTGGAGGCCCAAAGTCCCCCTAACACTAATCTCCTGTGGGCCCTAAGTCCCACTAACACTTACCGCCAGTATTTTATTCCATTACTATAAGCAAGATATCATTCCGGCATCCATCATTTCCTCCCATTCCCCATACAAGTTGTCCTTTTTATGGTTTATTAACATAATTATCAGATTAAGGGAATGAGCAGGATCATAACTGTAATACGTAACTGGAATCATAACAAGTAATCAGGTACTACATTCCCATTATCGTGATAATTATAAGAATCAGGTGTATCATGCTTGGTGTCAAGAGATAGCATGACAAGGGTGATGATATTTAACAAACAACCAAACATGACAAGAGATTGATAATAGTCTGGGTAAGTCATGACATAACATGAGGGCCTTCAATTGTCAAGTGATATACATGTGTTAAAAGGTAGCATGTAACTGACAGGTCTGAAGTAATGGCAAATGGTAACATGGAAGTAACTCAAAGTCCAACGACCACGAAGGGTCGGCCACGCATGGTATATGATGAAGAAACAAGCATATCATAAGCATGGTACAAGCACAAGATGAAGCTACCATAATACAAGCAATGTAGTGCAATACATGAATATGGAAATAAGAAGCGAAATACTTATCGACCGATGAAACGGGAAACTCAAATAGAGGCGAGACTACTCGCCTAAACCACCAATATGCCAAAAGATCCAAAATCCACGGAAGCTCGGGATGCGCCACAAAACCTGATATAAGTATGTAGAGAGAAGAGGAGAGAGAAGGAGAGAAGGTAAGATGATGTTTGTCAAGTGACAAGTCAAGTGATACTAATATATGATATAAGTCTAGAGGGTAAAGTTCATATTCAAGAAAGAAATCAACTAAGATAAACAGCCAAAGTTAGTCGACTAGGGTGGAAGAGTAGTCGACTAATAGGGGTCTTAAGTCGACTAACAGTCTGGTATAGTCGACTAAAACTGGGTTCCAGAGAGTGGGGTTCCGGTTTCAGGAAAAGTTAGTCGACTATGTGGAAAGGGTAGTCGACTAACAGACATCTCAAGTCGACTAACAGTCATGTCAAGTCGACTAATACTGAGTAACAGAGAGTTGGGTTTCTGATTCAGGAAAGGTTAGTCGACTAGGTAGAAAAGGGTAGTCGACTAGTAATCTATAGTCGACTAATAATTAGGCTAAGTCGACTGGAGCCGGGAGTTAGGTTTCTGGTTCATGAAAGGTTAGTCGACTAGGGTCAAGGGTGTAGTCGACTAAGGGTCTCTAGTCGACTGGTAATCTGGTCTAGTCGACTAAAACTGTGTTTCCAGAAAGGTTACGTTTCAACCAAGGGTTTCTAGTCGACTAATCTATAGGTCAAGTCGACTAATCGTCGGGAAACAGCAAACAGAACAGATTTTGGGGGTTTTGTGTTTGATGATCAAATTACATGATTTGAAGACCTAGGTATACATGATATGAAAACATAATTATACTAAGAATTAATCAAACCTTGGTGAAGAAGAACACTTACCTAAAAGAAGTACAAGGTGATGGAGTGATGGTGGTAGTGATGGAAGTTGATGATGAAGAAGAAGGTGGAGGTTGGAGGTTTTGTTGTTGGTGTTGGTGAGAAGAAGTGGTGGCCGGAGATCGGAGGTCTCTCGCCGGAGTCGGAGTGGCCGGAGGCGCCGGTGGAGGTGGTGGTTGTGGTGGAGATGAAGGGGGAGATGGAGGTTAGGGCTTTGGTTCTTGGTGAAGAGAAATGAAAAAGGAAATGAAATGTAAAGGAAAAGTATTTATAGGCTTTGGATTTTATGAAGGAGATGCAATTAAGATAGAAGAGAGGGGGGTTTTTGCAAATAGGGGAGGATGGGATGAGTGTCCTTCTCTTGGCCACTTGGCCGGCCATGGAAGAGAGAGAGAAGGAGGGGCATTAATGAGGGAGTTGGTGGAAGAAGAAAAAGAAATTTTGGGATTTTGGAAAATAGGAAAAGCCTTTGGCTTGTGGAGGAAGGAAGAGAATTAAAGGTAAAGGAAAAAGGAAAAGAAATTCATATGAGGAGATATTTTCTTGGAAAAGAATTTGAAAATAATGAAAGTGGCGGATTCCCGGGATTCAGTTGCGGATGCGGAAATCTTTCGGGAAAATACAGGAATCGTCTGAAATTCAAGTATCTCAGAACGACCCGAAATAATTACCAAAAATCAAGAATATAATACTAAGTATCATAGTGAAATCCGTTTTAAGAAATACTTTATAGTTTTAAAGCTAAAAATCCCGGAATCAGTTATCTACCGACTCTGGTGGAATTTTCATAAATTCATAAAATCCTCAGAAAAAGAATGTAGGTAGAAAATATGATTCTAAGGAATAATGCCTAAAGGACCTTCTAGAAATTCCTAGCTGATTGTGAAATAAAAATCCGGGAATCGGTCAACGAAACTGGCCGACACCGGTTTTGAAGACTTTCATTTTAATTCCAGAAAAATCTAGAAAATCATAGAAAATATATAATATTGGAAAATGATATTTAAAACTAAAATCGGTCAATTCTAATTATCAGAATGTCTAAATCGAGTAATACTCTAGGATCGGGCCTTCGGTTCAGACTAGGGCTGACTCCGAGTCCACGAATCCAAATCCAAGACAAAACAACCATATAAGGAATTCATAATACAGAATAAATACAGGAAGTAAATCGAAAAAATACGATCGAAAATCTGAATACGCAACTAAGTACGTATTCTGGGAACGGGGTATTACACTAATATTATTACTATTTGGGTGTTATGTTCTTATGTTATTCTTGTCCCTTTCCCACCGACGTCCCACAACACCGGCAGTTCACACTGGAGCCCACACCTCCAGTAGAACTTATCCGACTCCGATATGCAGGTACCATTATTCGAATAGGGGAGAGACCAAATAACACATGCTCCGGGCGTTATCATTGTACAGGTATGTGTGGGTGTTAATATGCACTGAGAATGCTTATCACGCTAACACCAGGCGGCACAGGCAGGAGAAATGAAGTAGCCCTACAGATTCAAAAGGAGGCCCCCACAGATTCAAGAGGTGGCCCCCACCACGTGTATGGTATGGCACTTTGCTCCATGTGGCACTTTGCTTTGAGGGTTGATACAGGAGGTAACCCCATAGATTCAAGAGGTGGCCCCCACAGATTCAAGAGGTGGCCCCCACCACGTGTGTGGTGTGGCGCTTTGCTCTGTGTGGCACTTTGCTCTGTGTGGGGAATGAATTCTAGAGGTGGCCCCCACAGATTCAAGAGGTGGCCCCCACCACGTGTGTGGTGTGGCACTTGGTTCTATTCAGGATCTGTCAGATGCTAGCACGATTGTGAGATACATCCTCGTCATCCCGACACCAGGCATGCTCTGCCAAACGCCGGTCTGACTGAGCTATTAACAAGAGTAATAATGCAGGGGACATGAGTACAGGAGTACAGGGGTTCAGGAGTACAGGAGTACCAGAGGTCTGGTCACATAATAATCACGAATATGCTAGGTAATACAGGTGTCAGGTATCAGGTGTCAAGTATAACATGTCAAGTACCGGTGTTATATATCATGTGTCAAGTATAGCATGGCAAGTACCGGCGTCTGATATCAAGTGTCAAGTATAACATGGCAAGTACCGGTGTCGGGTATCATGTGTCAAATATAGCATGGCAAGTACCGGTGTCTGATATCAAGTGTTAAATATAACATGGCAAGTACCGGTGTCGGGTATCATGGATCAAATATACCATGGCAAGTACTGGTGTCAGATATCAAGTATCAAATATAGCATGACAAGTACCGGTGTAGATATCATGTGTCAATTATAGCACGACAAGTACCGGTGTCATATATCATGTGTGAAACATAGCATGACAAGTACCGGTGTCGGGTATCATAGGTCAAATATAGCATGGTAAGTACCGGTGTCAAGTATCTTGGGTCAAATATAGCATGGTAAGTACCGGTATCATATATCAAGTATCAAATATAGCATGGCAAGTATCAGGTGTATACATGTCAGGATCAGGTAACTAATATGTCGGTGAGAGTCACAACTTCAAATATCAGGTATCAACCGGTCACGTAACATGGTACAGGAGAACGATATAAACATTTCAAACTTTTCACAATCATATTTATAATAATAAATTTATCTTTTAATTAGCTACGCGAAGCCGAGTAAAGCGGGAGCAGATCTAGGCATACCCGGTATAATACCGGTTTGACAAAGTATAATAATGGTCGAAAGCTATCTATAAAGCATGATAATCATTTATATAACATATACTAACTTACATAAAGAGACATCATATATTAAAAGCAAGATAATAATTATTAGACATGGAATGATCGTAATAAAGTAAGAAATGTACTCGCCTAACACCGGAATGAAAATACGAGAAAAGTCCGAGAAATCCGCTAATCCGTGCGAGCAAGCCACTAGCCCATAAATATATATTAAAAAATATAAATATAAATATTTATATAATTATTAGAGAGAATGAGAGAGGAGAGAAAGAGAGGAGAGAAAGAGGAGAGAGAGTTGTAGGAAGGAGAGAGAGAGAGAGAGAAAGAATAGGATATTTTTAGAAAAGGAAATAAGAATTAAAAGGGGAGGGGTATTGATTGTAAATATGGGAAAGTAATTTGGGAATGAGGTGGAGGGTATTTTAGAGAATGGGTATATGTGGGTTTATTGAGGGAAAAGAAAGAGAAAAGAAAAGAAAGGAAGAAATGAAGAAAGAAGAAGAAAGAAAGAAATGGAAAAAGAGAAGGAGGGAGGTGGTGGTCAGCCACTGCCGGCGCCAGCGCCGCCGGGGGAGGGGCGGTGCGCGCTACCTGGGGAGGAGAGGAGGGGGTGGTTTGGTTGTTTTGTGGTTGATGTTTGGTGGAGGAGTGGTGGTGGTAGTTAATGGTGGTGGTGGTTATGGTGGCTGTGGTGGTTGTTGGAGGTAGTGGGAAGTTAGAGGAGGAGGTGATGATTGAGGGGTTGGAAGTGGAGGAGGAGGTGGTTTGGTGGGAAATTTTGGGGAAGAAGATGAAGTGGTGATGTGGGTTTGGATGAAATTGGAGGTGGAGAGTGGTTGGTGGAGGTTGAAGGAGGTGGTGGAGTGGAGAGGAGGTGTGGGGGAGTGGATGGCCAGCCTAGGGGCGGCCGGCGGCGGTGGTGATGGTGGAGCCGGCGGTGGAGTTGAACGAGATGGGTTTGTTGAATTATGAAATGAAAAGGAAAAAAGAGATGAAGGTTAAATAGAATGGAGAAGGAAATTGAAATGATGAAAAAAGAGAGGGAAAGAGGCTGCAGTAGCAGCCATGGGCTACTGCAGGCGGCTGTGTAGGAGAGCAAGCGGTGGGCGACTGTGGCAGGGAGCAGAGCAGGGGGAAAGTCAAAGGGGAAGAAAAGAAAAGAAAGAAAAGGAAAGAAGAAAAGGATAGAAAATATAGGAAAAGAAAAAATAAGGAAAAAGAAAAAAACTAGTTTAAAAATTTTATTATTAAATAATTAATTTATTAAGATATCTGGAAGTATAAAGTAGGGGAGTAGGAAAGGAAAAAGTAAGAAAAGAAATTGTCGGTAAATAATAATATTATTTAATAGAGCGAAAATTCGACTGTTTCAGAAATGTTCCGAAAAATTCTCAAAAATAGAAAATATTATTTTAAGATTCTCAGTGAAATCGGATTTGAGAAATTCGATTTAGTTTTTAAATTAAAATCTTGAAATCTTCCGGCGATACCAGCCGACACCAGAATTGGTTAAATTTTGATAAATTTAGAAAAATCTCAAAAAATATTTTTAGATAGAAAATAAAATTTTAAGAAGTAACGTGAAAGTCATTTTTAAAAAATTCAATCCTATTTGAAAACTAAAAATCTGGGAATCAGTCAGCGATGCCGACTTACACCGGTTTTGGAGATTTTGCAGAAAAATTCTGAAAAATTCCACAAAATCCTGAAAAATTTAAAATATTAGAAAATAATGTCTAAAACTAAAATCGATCAAATTGGATTATCAGAAAGGTCAAATCGCGCGGTATGCCGGTATCGGGTTCCCGGCCCAGGTCAGGGCTGATCTAAGACTGAGAATTCGGATCTGATACCAAAAACATGAGAAATCACAACTTAAAAACTAATAATGGAAGAAAATTGCAATAATATGGTCGAAAAAGTCAGGACACGTATCTGGGTACGTATCCCAGGAACGGGGTGCTACAGATTGACTCAACAAGTAAGCACTTAGGAGCTTGACTCCAATGCATTCCTAAGGTGCACACAAGTGCTTTCTACAAGTGGATTAAGGATAAGCTTAACGCTTTTAATGATGCCTATATCTTGTTATTAAACAAGTTAAGTAGAGTAGACTACTCTTAATAGAACGATCACCTATGTGAGTATAGAGTTGGGTCGGCTCTTTGGTAATTTCTATGGAGGCTGTTATTCCCTAAAGATACTCTCTGAAACTAAGAATGTCTAGGGCCAAAATGGACATAACCGAGAACCAAAGTTGATTTAGAAAGTTACTGTGTGAAGCTTGTTGACTTGGCTTACACTAACGGCTAACAGTTCAAGACTTAGTTCATTGATTAGCCAGTAAGTCCGATAAAGTTTTCGCTATGGAAGGTTCAAGACCTAGTTCACCTATCCTGATGCAGTTTCTTTTCTAAAGTATCTTTCACTATAGAGTCAGTCTCTTTGTATGTCAATTCCTTGAATCTCCATTCATTGTAGGGGATTGTTTGAAAATATGAAGAATTAAATGTGAATCTTTGAGTTGAATTATGGCGAGATCCGTTGATAGAATCAATTGGATAATGGTTGGAGTGTGTTCTCCTTCCATTGGGGATGAACGTGGTATATTTACATGTTCAATTCTGACTTCGAATAAATGAGATATTCAAGTCTAAAGTTTGCCTAATTCAAAAGCCAAAAGGGGACTAAAGGTAGCTAAAAGTATTTAGTCCCACATTGACCATGGGATGGAAGTTTAAAGTGTTTAAATAGAGAAAAATGGGAACAAAGGGTGTGCCCTTTGGGTACTTGGAGTTTTCGCACGCGATTAGGGGGAAACCATGCCCACACGCACGCGCGCCGCTGGCGGCGGCCGTGGCTCGCCGGCCGGTGCCGGGCTCAGGCTCGGGCTCCTTACCCGGTCCTGTTCTTTTTGAACTGGATCTCACGGGTATAGGTTACAGCGGATCGTACCCGCTCCGCCATCCAGATTCGAACCGACTCAGCGCAACTGCTGACAGAAAATCGCAGCGAACAGTTGGGCGGTTTCTGTCTGAAACGAACCGTTGCAACGGTTCAGACCGAACCGTTGCAACCGTTCGATCAGGTTCGGACGGTTTTACCCCTCCCGGAGCGCTATAAATAGTGCTTCTTTTCTCTCATTTCAGAACACAGACAAAAACAACTAATAGTACAGAAAAGGAAAACTAGTTCCTTCCTCTGCATTCTGAAGTGGGACTTCTGCAACTCAGATTCAAAAGTGACTTCCAACACGAAGTGAGAATTCTGCAACTTAGATTCTGAAGTGACTTCCAACAGATTCTGAAGATTCGTTCTGAAAGAAGGCTCAGAAAATTCAACAGATTTTTTAAGAAAATTGTCTGAATCTTGACTTCCAAAGAAGAATATTCTTCTATTTCCTGCTGCTTTCATAATCCTGTGAAGGTACTAGTTAACTACGGTTCGACTGTACGGTGATTTGGTAGTGCTATCCAAATACCGTGAAGGAGTGTTGTATCTTGGAAGACCAGCGTTCAGTAACCCATTAGCACCGTAGCGAGGAACGTAATTGTCTTAAGGAGATTCGCTATAAGCGTACCCACTCCAAGTAATGTATAAGTGAATTAATTTTCTCGTATAAGGATTTTACCAATTTACACACTTTGTGTTCTTGACCCTTGACTATAAATCCTTCAGGTTGCTCTATATATATTTCTTCATTTAATTCACTGTTTAAGAATACAGTCTTGACATTCATTTGATGGATATCTAAGTTATGCAATACTGCAATTGCAATCAACATCCGAATGGAGGTTATTCTTGTTACTGCTGAATAAGTATTGAAGTAGTCAAGTCCTTCCTTTTGTCGATAGCCCTTGGCTACTAATCTAGCCTCGAACTTATCGATAGATCCATCGGGTTTTAATTTTCTTTTGACAATCGACTTACACCCAATTGGTTTACTGCCATGAGGCAAGTTTACCATTCTCAAGTATGATTACTTTGTATGGATTCTATTTCGCTATTTATAGCTTCTTTCCATATTTGTGCTTCTGGGGTAGACATAGCCTTTTTAAATATTTGAGGTTCGCTTTCAATAGCGTATGCTATGAAATCTGAACCAAAAGATTTTGAGATTCTAGATCTCTGACTTCTTCTTGGTTTAATTTCTGCATTAACAATTGGTTCCTCAGGGCTTTCGTCCCTTAACGCCATCTCATGTGTTCTTTTCTCAGAAGTCTTATCTGTTTCCTGCTTGTATGGAAAGTTGTCTTCAAAGAACACAACATCTCTAGATTCAATAATCATATTTACATGAATATCTGGTACTTCTGATTTATGAACCAGAAATCTGTAGGCACTACTATTCAAGGCATAACCTATGAACATGCAGTCCATAGTTCTTGCTCCTAACTTAGTCTTTTAAGGTAATGGTGCTAGTACCTTTGCAAGGCACCCCCACATTTAAAGGTAATGGTAGGAAGGTGTCCTTCTATGTCATAACTCAAATGGTATAAGACCAAGTTTCTTGTGGGGTACTCTGTTTAGACTATAATTTACAGTTAACAGAGCTTCCGCCCACAAGTTCTGTGGAGCTCCAGAGCTACGAGCATGGAATTGTCCACCTCCTTCAAAGTTCTGTTCTTCCGTTTAGCAATTTCATTTTGCTGAGGAGTATATGGTGTTGTAGTTTGATTGATTATACCAAATTTAGCACATAACTCACTAAAATCATTTGATTCATATTCTCTGCCTCTATCGGATTTTAGAATCTTGATATTCTTGTTGAATTGATTCTCAACTTCGACTTTATATGTTATAAACATATTCATTGCCTCATTCTTACTGTTTAGAAGATACATATAATAGTTTCTTGTATAGTCATCAATAAAAGTAATAAAATACTTTTTCCCACCTCTAGTTGGCATAAACTTCAAGTCACACAGATCGCTATGAATTAACCCTAAAGGTTCTGTATTTCGATCAATTTAGTGAAATGAATTTTTCGCGAATTTGGCCTCAACACAAATCTCACACTTACGAATTTCTTCCAAGTTGAGTTTAGGGATATATCCTAAATTAGACAAGTATTTTAAAGACTTGTAATTTATATGCCCTAATCTAACATGCCATAAAATAGGAGACTCAAGCAAATAAACAGAAAACTTTTCTTTATTTATAAGCTTAGGGTACAAACACACAGACTTTTTGTCCACCACTGCAACATTGGCTTTAAAAAGTCTATTAACAAGATAACCATTTCTCACATACATCCCACCCTTAGTACGTACAAATTTATCTGATTCAAAAATCATTCTAAATCCTTTCTTACTAAGTATTGATCCAGAGATCAGATTCTTATGGATATCTGAAACATGTAGCACATCATTTAGAGTAAGCTCTTTCCCAGATGTCCACTTCAGGATGACCTTTCCTTTTCCCTCAACCTTGGAGACGGCTGAGTTTCCCATGAAGAGTTGCTCATCTTACTCTAGTTTATGATTTTCAGAGAATAATAATTTCTCAGAGCAGATGTGCCAAGTAGCCCCAGTGTTTACCCACCAATTCTTATTGTTGGTCGTCAGATTCACTTCTGACACCACAGCTAAAAGGCTTGACGACGCATGGTCGGTCAGGTTTGCCTGTGGATAGTTCTTCTTGTTCTTTTTGAGACGGCTGTGACATTCATTCGCCTTATGCCCCTTTTTGCTGCAGATGTAGTAAGTTCCCTTGAAGCGCATATTCTTGCCCTCTTGGACCTTGCTTTTGTACCATTGGGCAGTCTTCTTCCGCTTTAAGCTTTTGAAAGTATACACTTTCCCCTTTGAGTCTTCGATCACATTGGCCTTGGCTTCATAGGAGTTCTAACTGCACCTTTTCTCGGGCTTTCGGTTGTCCTCCTCAATTTGAAGCCTCACAATGAGATCTTCTAACTTTAGCTCCTTGCGCTTGTGCTTTAGGTAGTTCTTGAAGTCTCTCCACGTAGGTGGGAGTTTCTCCACAATAGTAGCAATCTGAAAAGTTTCAGGTAGATTCATACCTTCAGCCTCTATCTCGTGCAAGATAAGTCTGAACTCTTGCACCTGACTGATCACAGTCTTATTGTCCACCATCTTGTACTCCAGAAATCGTCCTATGATGAACTTCTTGGTACCGGCATCCTCAATCTTGTACTTCTTATCAAGACTGACCTATAACTTCTTTGCCGTTGTGATAGGACTGTAGACATTGTAAAGAGAATCATCCAGTCCATTCAAAATATAGTTTTGGCAAAGGAAGTCACCTTGAGTTCATGCATCGACTGCAAGGATTGAGTCCCGATCAGTTCTGGGTTCTGGTGGATCCTCTTATAGGAATTTGGCCAGATGCAGAGTGGTCAAGTAGAAGAGCATCTTCTGTTGCCATCTCTTGAATTCTGTGCCATCAAATTTTTCTCGCCTCTCCGGCTTTGGTTAGGAAGTGGAGTAGGCATTAAAGTTTGGATCTGCATGTTTGGTGCCTTACTTGAGCTGTCTTGATTAGTCTCAGACATTTTCTGCAAGTTCAAGTAGAACAGAAGTAATGAACTTCAAAGTAATTGTCTTAAGATTGTTAGTTACTAGGATCAATCTGACAACTAATCAATATCACCGATCTAATTGGCCAGGTCGGTGAATATCAGGATCTTCAGAATCTGTTGGAAGTCACTTCGGAATCCGAGTTGCAGAATTCTCACTTCCTGTTGGAAGTCACTTCTGAATCTGAGTTACAGAAGTCCAACTTCGGAATGCAGAGGAAGGAACTAGTTTTCCTTTTCTGTACTGTTTGTTGTTTTTGTCTGTGTTCTGAAATTAGAGAAAAGGAGCGCTATTTATAGCGCTATGGGAGGGGTAAAACCGTTCGAGCCCGACCGAACAGTTGCAACGGTTCGATCTGAACCGCTGCAACAGTTCGTTTCAGACAGAAATCATCCAACTGTTCGCGGCGGTTTTCTATCAGCCGTTGCGCTGAGTCGGTTCAGATCCGGATGGCGAAGCGGGTACGATCCGCTTTAACCCATACCCGTGAGATCCTATTCAAAAAGAACCGGACCGGGTAGGGAACCCGAGCCCGGCCCCGCCCCGCCCCGGCCGGCCGCCGCCGGCGCGCGCGCGGAGGCATGGTTTCCCCTAATCACGCGCGAAAACTACAAGTACCCAAAGGGCACACTCTTTTTCCCATTTTTCTCTATTTAAACACTTCAAACTTTTATCCCATGGCCAATGTGGGACTAAATGCTTTTAGCTACTTTTAGTCCCTTTTTGG
This sequence comes from Agave tequilana, assembly GCA_038442645.1. Lineage (NCBI taxonomy): Eukaryota > Viridiplantae > Streptophyta > Magnoliopsida > Asparagales > Asparagaceae > Agave > Agave tequilana. Next base: position 97,489 of record JAVJIF010031348.1, read on the forward strand.
CTTTTGAATTAGGCAAGCTTTAGACTTGAATATCTCATTCATTCGAAGTCGGAATTGAACATGTGAATATACCACGTTCATCCCCAATGGAAGGAGAACACACTCCAACCATTATCCAATTGATTCTATCAACAGATCTCGCCGTAATTCAACTCAAAGATTCACATTTAATTCTTCATATTTCCCAACACCATCAAGTATGCATTGCAATTAAACACACCACCCAATAAGGGTTATGGTAATCCATTAATAGCTAATGTTCATCTTTTACACATTTCAATTTGCATTATCTACATTATAAGAAAAGACTTCTCAATAATAAATTAATGATAGTGCATCACCAAGTCAACAAATGATTTGTTATTGTTCATATGAGCCTACTTCATAAGTTCATCAATCACATAGGTTGGGTTACTATCATTTTTGACTCTTTGTTATAGACATGAGTCTCATTCCCTTCGATGTATTCTCCATTAGTTTGCAGACTTTGTGTTCATTTTCTGTTGTCACACAACATTTAGGTTGGTCCATATATATTTCTTCTTCAAGTTCTCCATTTAATAATGCAGTTTTAACATTCATTTGATGTATTATAAGGTTATGAATAGATGCTAAAGTAAACAATACTCTAATAGATGCAATTCTAGTCACAGAAACAAATGTATCAAAATAATCAAAGTCTTTCTTTTGAGTGTATCCTTTAGCACCAATCTAGTTTTAAATTTATCAAAAGACCCATCAGATTTTAGTTTTCTTTTAAATATCCATTTGCAACCAATTGGTTTTGCACCTGGTGGCAAATCAACAAGTTTTCAAGTGTGATTCGATAATATGGATTCTAATATGAATTATTACATCTTCAAGGTTCATTTGTTTTCTTTTATGCTTCAGTTCTTTCTTGTAATTTTTTCAGGAGTCGGGAAGTTTTTTCAATTAGGGCTCCAGCAACAAAGGCTTCGGGTAGGGTGATATTTTCATTTTTAAGATCATCAATTAACACATGGTAATTATGAATTTGAGAGAAAATATCTTTTTCATCAGACATGACAAAATTCAGAAAATTTTCAATAGCAAATTGTTGAGTTCCAACATCTTCAAGAATGTATTTCTTATTAAGACTTTCATAAATTTCAGTTGCAGTAATATAAGGACAGTAAACATCAAACAGTGCATTACTAAGTGTGCTGAGAATGATGTGTCTACAAGTTTTGTTGCCTTTTTCCCAGTTTTGTAATTCTTTATCTTTCTCTGGTTTAGGATCAGTTATAGCAAACGCATAACCAGTTACATCAAGTGTAGACATAACTTTTTCTTGCCATCTTATATAGTGGGCTCCATTAAATGGTCCAATCCTAGAGATATTAGATAGAAACTTAACATTTGGTAGCAGCAACCATAGCAGTATCCATATCTACTCTTAAGATTGTTGGAAAAATAATGTATGAATTACTGTTAGGCCATTTAAATTAAACTTTCAAGAAGGAAAGAACTTCTCTATTTTGATCGAGGCGTGTGGAGCACTGTCCTTAAGAGTAGATCACGCCCATCTGAGAGAGTATCTCGGTGCAACAGGTTGATGGCGCCCTACCCTCTAGGATTTAGCGATCACTGGCCCTGCAAGCGTGCACTTGCGATACACAGGCCCTCGAACAGCTTAGTTTTGTTTCCTCCAGAGATGCAGGGAAGAACTGAAGAGCTTAAGAAAATTTCAGAGGAGAAAGAAGATGGTTAAAGTAGTGTTGTTGAGAGTAGGGAATAGGTCCTATATAAAGAGAGTTTTATCATTAGAAAATCCTTGGGCAAAATCAATCCTTGGATAGAGAACCAATTTTTGGACAGAAGAAGAAATCTTTTCTTGTGTAGAGAACAATATTGCCTTAGAAAGTGTCGATGCAGAGCTTGGGTAGAGAGCTATCAACGGCTAACTCTGACATGACAGGATATAGAAAGATACGAATCTCAACAGCTATCTCTGATCTAAATATTGTGACAGAATTTAGGAAGATTTTATTTTAATTTTAAATCTAAAAATAAAATTGGTAAACTTAACCTATTCGGGTCACAGCCGCGAGGCTCTGAAACCCGGATTTGCACCCCCTGTGCGTGCGATGCGGGCGCACATGTACATTAAGGTTTTCAGGATCCGGTAACCTAATTTCCTTCACTGGGTCTCAATGGGCTTGTGTGCGCGCGAGCACCCCCTAGTTTCTAAACCATACAACCCATCATAAAAGAGACTCTACATATAAACACTAAGGAGTTCTTTTCCTATTCAATGTGGGACTAAAAGAACTTTGCTTAATTTAGAAATACCCTCAAAATACTAACATGTGAAACCAGATCAAAATTATTTTGTTTGTTGTAGAAAAAATTCGTGATAAAGATTGTAAAAAATTTAGAGCCACCATTTAATTTTATTCACATCCATTAAACTTTGCAAATATTGGTGATGAGACCCAATAAAATGAGGAGTATATATATAACGTTGTCATCAATTTAGGTGATATAACATTTCCAAACAATTAGAATAATTAAGAAAAGTATTAGAAATTAGTCTCAATCATCTTCTTTCTTTCTTTTCCTTTTTCCCTTCTCAGAAAGAGAGGATAAGTTGCGAGCACAACGACTCAGGGGAGAGATCTTTCTTTGCTAGGATCCAATTAAAAGAAGAAATCAAATGTAACTGTTCCATATTTTAATCAAGTTCATAATCTTCATAAACATCTTTGAATCTCTCAGAATTTCAACAACATCTTTTCTATAAGTAGGAGTCTGCCTTAATACATACTTAACAAGTTTTCGGCTAACATCAAGCTACATATCAACTTCAAAACTTAAATCTTAATAACTCAATTCATATACTATATATATGTCTACGAGAACATATCTCTCAACAGAAACTATATATTACTTACTTACCTCAAGATTCGAGGTCCAAAATCAAGTTTTTGAACAACATATATATATATATATATATATATATATATATATATATATATATATATATATATACATATACATATATATAGACACACACACACACACACACACACACACACACACACACATATATATAGACACACACACACATACCAAATAAATGTACACTTAGAGGGAGGTGACTAGGTGTAATGCTAATCAAATGCGAAAATACAACAATTAAAATAAATGGTGCAAACGGTTAACTCAAATCAATAAGTGAAGTTGGATTCCCTGTGAAGGGCTCTAGAATTTCTCCTTTATTTTTCTCTAAACTATGAGTTGAGGTGCTCAATTATCTTATTAATTGAGTGAGCAAAAACCAGCAAGTAGAGAAGATGCAAGAAATGAATAGTAAGTGCAATGAAAGAAAAAACACAAGTGTAAGTAATAGTGAACAGAATAGAGTAAGAGAGAAAGCAATCGCAAACACAAGAGGTTGAATGTACACCTAGGGGAATAAATAGGTGTACTAGCTAATCTAATGATAATGATACAGAATTAAAAACTATTTATGAAAATCAAAACTATTAAGCTAAACACACAAAGTATAACACAAGTGTGTAGCCGAATTTTAGGTGAGTGGCTCTGGACTATCTCCTCAAGATTCCTCTAAGTTAAGAGTTGAGGTGCCACTTTGGCTCTCTTGGTTGAATACAAGTGTGAGTAAACAATCCCAAGTATATAACAATTTAGTACAGGTATATCAAGCATATAAGAGATATGAACAATATGAGCATGCAAGATAAATAAACATAAGTGAGAGATAAAGAGAGAGCAATCGCAAACACGGGAGATTTGTTTCGAGGTTCGAGCACCCTTGCTCTACGTCCCCGCCTTCAATTCTATGAAGGATTTCCACTAAAAATGATCCCGCTGGATCACTCAGTGCCGCAACACTTACAACGAGTTCACACTAGAACTCTGGACCCGCAAGTCCCTCACTTGTTCCCGCAAGAATAACACACGTAAGCACACTAGCTTACCGAGGCCGCACCTCTTACAACTCCTCCAACCACACGTCGGAACACTTGGTGATCATTTCACTTGATCACCTCAAGCACTTCTTCACCGAAGCCACAACCTTTACAACACTTTATAAGACAGGATGAAAACTTGTGATCACTTCTCTTGATCACAAAATAACTCTCACAACAAAGCTCCTATAGGATGGATTTAGCTATAGAAAGCCCAAGTATGTATGAGAAAAACTAGGATAGAGATATGATAAAAAAAATTCAAGAAATCTCTTTTGAAAACACTCTTGAAAAACTCTCCTTTTGATATGGAAGTATTATCTCTAAAACAAGTAGAAAACAACACTTAGAGAGGTAGGAAAAACTAGCACAAAAACTCTCTTCAAATCTTATGGAAAACAACCCAAAACAGCCCCATATAAATAACTACAAAAACTAGCCGTTGGAGGCCAACTCAGCAACAGATACTGTTGTTAGTCGACCGGCCGGTCAATCGGCCGACGGTCAAATTTCTGACCGTTACAGCCTGCCGGTCGACCATGCCTAGTCTTTGACCTACCGGCCGACTGCCCGGTTGACCGAGGCCAAATCCAGAGAGCAGAGCTCTCTGGTCGGTCAACTGCCCGGTCGACCGGGGCCACTAGCCAAATGGCCGTGCATGTTTTGTGCACATTGGTCGACCGCCCGGTCGACCGACTTCTGGCTTGGTCGACCGGCAGAAGGCCAGTCAGACATTTTTGGGATTAAAAACTTGGTCTTTTAACTTCAATAAAATCCTATAAATTCTACAAAAATAAGTTCATTGAAATATTTTGATGTACAAATATGTGTGATCAAAAATCAACACATATTGCAAATATTTTGAACCATTTTTGTAAAATAAAATTTGGCTTAATCAAAAATCTGTATTTTTCCAAATTGAAAAACGATTTTTTTAAAACTTTTTCAAATACAAAAATAAGATATCTTAAATACTTTTGAAGCTTAGAGTGTATAGATATGATCCAATACACATATGAGATAAAATATCTATGTTTTTGGCAATAAGCTCTAAAAATAAGTTTTGATAAATCCAAAACTCAAACACATGATATAGAAACACCAAATAAGTTTTTCTAAACTTTTGAATCAACAATGTGTAGATGAAATTCAAAACGTATATAAACCATATAAACTCATTTTGATGAACTTTATTCATAAAACATAAAGATGTATACATTGAAATTCAAAAACTAAAACGGTATTTTTCTAAACTCAAAACTATCTTATAAAAACACATATAAATTTTGTGTATGTATATGAACTTGAGCTATCCACAACTAATCTATCCTTTATATTTTACCTAAAAATAAATCTTAACAATTACAAATATGACACAAGTCTTCTTAAAAATCTTCACTTAAAAATCTTCTTCTCCTTTTTGACTTGGTCCAAACCTTGATCCAATGAGCTAGACTTCTCTTGAGTACATGATGCAATCTTCATGCGCGAGCTCTTGAATCAACACGTGCTATCTTCTAAACCTGACTTCGAATCCTTTGTTGAAGCTATACACCTACTAAGATCTTGATCAAATATCTGTGAGTAAATAAACACAAAATCATTAGTACTATAACTATATGAGTTAATCATCATCAAAACTAAAGCGATAAGCCTTTGGGCCAACAGTCTCCCCCTTTTGATGATGACAAAACTCATAGAGTTATATATGCATGAATTAAAGTTAAGCTTCATAGAAGCTCTCCCTTAACTCATGCATAATAATAAACAATAAAGATATTCAATATAGTGCATAAACAAAACACAAACATATATGAATAAGCAAGATTATAAACATGCATATATAAACTCTCAAAATTCTTCTCCCCCTTTTTGTCAATTCATCAATAAAAGGGCGAAGACAGACAAACAATAAAGATGTATATGCGATATACATTCATAAAGAGAAGAGACGTAAAGTTGCTCCCCCTGCATACATGCATTATATGGGGAAGAGATGACTAAACCCTAACCCACATAAAGCATAATATATAATGTATAGGCGGAGATGTCAAGCTCCCCCTACACACGTGTATCACGTAAAGAAGAGAAGTCAAGCTCCTCAATGTGAGATACACTCAACATGAATTTATATATAGAAGAGATGTTAAGCTCCCCTTGCATAGAGGCAATATATATCAATCAAATTTTAAAACAAAATTTTTGATAATATTTAAAACAAAATTTTTGAAATTTCTAAATTCAACAAACAAATTTTTGATACTGAAGAAATCAGATAGTAGTTTGACAAAAACAAAAGTTGGTACCACTTAAAAAAAAAATTAAGATACCAATAGTAAATTTTTGATACCAATTGAAGGTGAAACATGAAGTACATTTTTGATATCAAATAAATATCAATTGAAATACCAATTGAAATCAATGTATAAGCTTGTATAGATATCAATTAACATTTAAAAATTAGTCAAGCTTAGCATAAACATAATTTGTGCTTTAAACATGTAAAGATATTGTAAAACAAACACAATCAAATCATATATATGTATGAAAATGAATATACCAATTGAAATTGATACTATTTGAAATTTAAAGCATACATATATATAGAAAACATATATGAGTATACAATGATAAAATTTTCATGAAGATCATGTGTATGATTCATAACTATCACCCTATTCATGCACATGTTTAAATAGATTTTCAATAAGGCACACAAGGCATGGTCGCCCATCCATCCGCCCTTAAAGGATAGAAGATTTTAAAATATGATTTAAAAATATTTAAAAATTGAAAACACTATCAAATGAAGAATAAATAACTAGTTTAAGGTAATTTTTTAAAAAACTAGTTAAAAATCGTTCAAACATGAAAACAAATCATATATATATCATGAAACATTGCTAAGTACACAAAAATTATCACTCGAGATCTATAAGGCTCATATAAAACTCATGAAAATAAAGTCATGAGAAAACAAAATAATGTGAGTGCACAAGAATCATGTGAATAGCATATTCATGAAAATAATCAATAAGGCTCAAAATAAACAAGAAATTCTTTTATCAAAAACATGAAAATCATAAAAATTTATTTTTCATCAAGAAAAAACTTCAAGGTATATGTATGTTCTATCAAAACTAAAAATATACATACATATCACAAACATAAACGAGTTCATAATAGAATTTGCATGAAGGCAAGTGACTCAAGGGTATACATATATATTTATTAGATTTAAGCAAAAATAACATATACCTGAAGCAAAACATATACAAAAATAGAGAAAATAAGTATAAATAGAAGAATCATCAAAATTAGGTTATACATGTATATGTAATGAGTACAAATGAGAAATGAGGCACAAACATATGATAATCAAGTGTAGCTCACTACTTATACAAGTATAGACACAAGTTTTAATGAAAACTACATCTAAACAAGTATTCACCACATGAAGTACAAAACCAAAATATGCTAAAAATATTTATATAAAAGTAAGTAAACTAAATGGGAGTTTAGAGATAGTTACCGAATCATATGAACTATTTTCTAAGTATTCAAGCCATGGTGGTCCTTCCACCAAACTTCCTTGATAGTGATGCATCAATAGGGTATGTCCATCTAGCTCATGCATCCACCACCAAGGCATCATATCTCTCACGTCATGTGAGCGCCCACACCTACATCAAACACAAGAGGTAGGGATTTTGATAACCATTTCTTCTTGGGTCCACGGGGGTTAGTATCATGAGGAATCCAAACATTTTTATTTGTAAAGTTTATATGATTTATCTTATCAAAATAAAACTTTGCTAAATGGTCTTTACGGCCGCAATATGTACATTTGTACACTCTAGTATGTATATGAGTGGTATGAATGTGAGCATAGTGTGCATATGTATGTCGTGAGTTATGTGCATGAACATGTGGAGCTTATTTCTTTTGAAATAGGGTTTCCAATGTAGAATAGTTGAATGCACAATTACTTAAAGTTGAGCTCAAACAATTAATTCTATTTTTCAAGACTTGAATCTCATTTTTATCAATAGTAGCATGAAAAACATAGCAAGGATCATTATTAGCATGGCAAAAATGAGAATCGACAGTCTTTTTCTTTTTAGAAATGTTTTCTTTCTCTTTTGAAACAAATTTTCATTTCAAAGAGTTATTTTCTTTCAAAATAATTTCCTTTTCTTTTTCCACCAAAATAATTTTATTTTTCAAAGAATTATTTCCTTCACAAATGTCATTTAATTTTGAAGAGAAGGAAATATTCTACTTTTTCAAAACTTCATTTTCTTTTGAAACACATGCAAATTTATTTTTAAAAGAGTTATTTTTTTTAACAAAGAAGTGTTTTGCTTTTTTAACTTATCATTATCAATTTTTAATGAATCATATTTTTCAAAAAGTTTTTGACAAAAAGATGCAAGCTTATTATAAGGCATGTCAATATCTTCTTCTAACTCGAATTCGGAATTTACCTCAAGTGGGTCATCCCCTTGGACCATGTAGCATATGTTGGAAGCATCAGTTCCATCATCCGAGTCACTCCCCGCATAGTATTTCTTTTATTCACCAAGGGAGACTAGGGTGTTCTATACTATAAAAGCTGAATCAAAGTTAGAAACCCTAGATAAATAATCATCATTTAGGGTATTCTTTAAAGCATGGGTGGCTTTTGAGTTAGCCTCTAAATGTTTGCCATTTAAATAATATGAATCTTTAATAGTGGGAAAATAAATATGAATTCCTAGGGCTTTGAGGTACATGGACATCTTAGCTTTCTAAATTTGGATGTTAAGAATGTCAAACATGGGAGGTGTCATGAAATCCATATCTGTGTGTAAATAAATATTGTGATTAGCAATAATGAGGATCTTTAACTCAAGGTTGTTAGACCCAAATCAAGAACACCAAGCTCTGATACCAATTGAATGTACACCTATAGGGGGTGAATAGTTGTACTAGCTAATCTAATGATAATGATGCGAAATTAAAAACTATTTATGCAAATTAAAACTATTAAGCTAAACACACAAAGTATAACACAAGATTGTAGTCGAATTTCCGATGGGGGGCTCTGGACTATCTCCTCAAAATTCCTCTAAATTAAGAGTTGAGGTGCCACTATGACTCTCTTAGTTGAATACAAGTGTGAGCAAACAATCCCAAGCATATAACAATTTAGTATAGGTATGTCAAGCATATAAGAGATATGAATAATATGAGCATGCAAGATAAATAAACACAAGTGAGAGATAAAGAGAAAGCAATCACAAATACGAGAGATTTGTTTCGAGGTTTGAGCACCCTTGCTCTACGTCCCCGCCTTCAACACTATGAAGGATTTTCACTAAAAACGATCCCGCTGGATCACTCAGTGCCGCAACACCTACAATGAGTTCACACTAGGACTCCAGACCCGCAAGTCCCTCACTTGTTCCCGCAAGAACAACCAACACACGCAAGCACACTAGCTTGCCGAGGCCGCACCTCTTACAACTCCTCCAACCATACATCAGAACACTTGGTGATCACTTCACTTGATCACCTCAAACACTTCTTCACCGATGCCACAACCTTTACAATGCTTCACAATACAAGGATGAAAATTTGTGATCACTTCTCTTGATCACAAAAACAACTCACACAATAAAGCTCCTATAGGATGGATTTAGTAATGGAAAGCTCAAGTATGTGTGAGAAAAACTAGGATAGAGATGTGGTGAAAAACTCAAGAAATCTCTTTTGAAAACACTCTTGAAAAACTCTCCTTTTGATATGAAAGTATTAGCTCTAAAACAAGTAGAGAACAACACTTAGAGAGGTAGAAAAAACTAGCACAAAAACTCTCTTCAAATCTTAAGGAAAACAGCCCCATATAAATAGGCTACAAAAACTAGCCGTTGATGTACAAACATGTTACGAACATTTTGTACCATTTTTGTAAAATAGAAAGTTTGTCTTAAACAAAAATCTGTATTTTTCAAAAACAATTTCCAATATTAAAACGATTTTTTCAAAACTTCTCCAAATACAAAACTAAGATATCTTAAACACTTTTGAAGCTTAGAGTGTATAGATATAATCCAATACACATATGAGATAAAATTTCTATGTTTTTGACAATAAGCTCTAAAAATAAGTTTTGATAAATCCAAAAATCAAACACATGATATAGAAACACCAAATAAGTTTTTCTAAACTTTTAAATCAACAATGTGTATGGATGAAATCTAAAAAACATATAAGCCATATAAACTCATTTTGATGAACTCTATTCATGACATATAAAGATGTATACTTTGAAGCTCAAAAATCAAAACGATATTTTTCTAAACTCAAAACTATCTTATGAAAATACATATAAATTTTGTGTGTGTGTGTATATGAACTTGAGCAATCCACAACTAATCTATCCATTATATTTTATCTAAAAACAAATCTTAACACTTACAAACATGACACAAGTTTTCTTGAAAATCTTCTTCTCCTTCTTGATTTGGTCCAAACCTTGATCTAATGAGTTAGACTCCTCTTGAGTACATGATGTAATCTTCATGCGCGAGCTCTTAAATCAACACGTGCTAGCTTCAAAACCTGACTTTGAATCCTTTGTTGAAGCTATACACCTACTAAGATCTTGATCAAATATCTGAGACTAAATAAACACAAGATCATTAGTACTATAACTACATGAGTTAATCATCATCAAAACTAGAGCGATGGGCCTTTGGGCCAACAGAGGTCTGCTTTAAAGTTCGAGCACACAACTCTACGTCCCTGCCTTCACCGCGTGAAGGATTTCACTATTCACTAAGAATCTTCCACAAATGAACCTCTACAAAGGAATTACAAGTTTTATACAAGATCGGAATACACAACTCCAACTCTTAATCCTTTACACAAGAGGTAGCACAAAGCCAATGAGACTTACAAGCTCTTGGTGACCACAAAGATAACAAACACTTTCTTTTACTGCTTCATATAGTATAGAATGAGAAATGAAGCTTAAGAAGTTTTGTGAGAGAGAAAATTCAGCTGAAATGAATGAATTTAAGAGCAGAAAACTTATAGAAATTGGTTTGAAAATGAGAGCACTTGAAATAAGGAAATTAGAAACTTTCTCTTTTGAATAAACTTGAATTCTCAAAATATTTCCAAAATCAAAAGATTAGATTCTTTTTTTCCCTCTCCAAATGAACTATATATATATAGGCAAGTGATAAAGATCATTAAAGGGGTCAATCAGGGTATTAAGAGGGTAATTAACCCAAAAAGAGCAAATATACCCATTAGAGAAAAAGTTAAAAGTTTCAAAATTTAAAAACTAACTATTACTGTTGTTTGTCGGAGGGAAATTGAAGATCGAGGAGTAAATTCTTTGTTTGATTGTAAAGAAAGTTACAGCAGAACAATAATCCTCTTACAAGAGAGGGAAGATATTCAAACTTAAATCTCCCCTTTGTTTAAAGCCGGGTTCTTGATGTGGCGATGGAAAGTGAATCTTATTTTCCGTTGACCGGGTGAACGTCAGTACCTTTTAGGAATCCTCTCTTTGGATAGTAGACGAAATAAGATAGCTTCTGTCGGCCAAGGATCTCAAAGAGAGTGTAGGCAAAGACGAACTTGCACGCAGTAACTTGTTAGAAGAGTTGAACTCTTTCTTTCTTTTCAGCTGAAAATCTTAGTGTTTCTACGACTTACAACCAAAGTTCTTTTGACCAAGAATTATCCGACCCCTTTTTCATAGCAAACTGGGCTATTTATAAAGGTTTCAGGGGTGAACGTGTCCCCTAAAAATGCTCAATAATAGGGGTAAACTCTCTCATTACGTAAGCAGTAATTGACCCAATAATGAGGGTAGTTATAACTGAGACGCGAGTTTCGAGCCTCGTGTCTTGTTGCTAAAGTGATGCTTGCGGAATGCGAGCTTCAAGTTCTGCCTTAAGCTTCACGTGAGACGCGGGCTTTAGACTCTGCGTCTTGGCACTGCAATAATGAAAAATACCTAGAGGGGGGGTGAATAGGTGTAAGTGCTAATCTATAAACTAAATGCGCTAAATGCGGAAGCTAAGACTATTTTGCAATCACACTTAGTACAACACACAAGTGTAACCGAATTCCCGTGAAGGGCTCTGGACTAACTCCTCTTGATCCCCTAGATAAGGGTTGAGGTGCTATATGAAGCTCTTATGGTTAAGTACAAGTGAGGCACACACACAAGCATATAATAGATATGGCAATATGAAACAATGCTCAACACAAGCAAATATGATATGATGATATGAATGATGCTTTGCACAAATAAAAGAGATAGAGTTGAGAGACAATGGGATCAAACGCAAAGATAAGATATGTTTCGAGGTTCGAGCCCCTAGCTCTACATCCCCGCCTTCACCACCGTGAAGGATTTCCAATCCACTAAGGAGTACCGAACTCCTCTCTCAACCTTACAATGCCACCGAGGCAATACAACCACAATCCACCTCTACCGAAGAGGGATAAGGCCCGTAGCCAACAACCAATCTCCACCTCACAATGGAGGGAGCAAACACAAACCTCAACCTCTACCAAAGAGGGAGCAACCAACAAATGAGGGTTTTTACAACAAGTGGTATATCTCAACCACAAACCTCTCCTTTTTCCCACAAAAAAATGATCCTAATAGAATAGGATAGGTGATAACTCAAGTGTGGAAAAACTAAGTGTTTTGTTCAAAGAAAAACTCTTGGGAAAAATACTAAATGGATATAGAATTTTAGATCAAGAAACAATTCCCAAAAACTATTTTCTTTGAAATAAAACAAAACACTTAAAAACAAATAGATGAAGCTTTTGGCACAAAAACTATTTTGAAAACTTGTTTAAAACACTAAAGATGTCAAGAAATTTTTGCTCTAAAAATCTTGGCCAAAATCCCAAAGAAATGGGGTTTATATTGGCCAAACAGAAAACTAGCCGTTAGGCTGATCTGGCAGCCTGACAGGCTTGCGGTCGGCCGGCCGGCCGACCGCCAACGGTCAGAAATATGACCGTTGGGGCATCCGGTCGACCGCTCCGCCGACCGCCCAGATACAGAGAGCAAAGCTCTCTGGTCCGGTTGGCCGGCCGGCCCACTGTGCTGCCAGACGTGCACAGCTCTGTGCACGTCGGTCGACCGGCCCTTGGTACGGTCGACCGTGCGGTCGGCCGACCTGGCCTGTCAGCCACTGTTCTGGGTCAGAAAAACATGTTAAAACTATTTCTAAAAAATCTTTTATCTCTTTGAAAAAATACCCAAAAATAGTTTTATCATTTTGCATTGATACATAAACATGTGATAAACATTTTAACTCAAATATCAAGCATATGAAACCATTTTTGTGTTTTATCATTTTTACCAAAAACTAAAACTTATATTTTATCAAACTTAGATTTTTCAATAGGAAATCTGATTTTTCCTAAAACACATGAATAGACATATCAAAATAAGTTTGTTTAAGATATGAAGCATGTATGTATATTGAACACATCTAATATACATAAAACCATTTAAACTTGTTTTGATCTAAACTATTCATGAAAACCAAAATCCATAAAAGTGCACTTGAGCATATCAACTATACTTATCTTTACACATGGATCTAAACACACTACACTAAAACTAGGATACCTAAGTCTTCTTGATGATCTTCCATATTCAAGCCGATTCGATCCCAAACCTGATCCACCGAGTGCAAAGGTATGATCTTGATGCTCGAGCACTGGAATCACCATGTGAAAGCTTCCAAACTCCTCTTTTTGAAGCAATCACCAACTAATATCTTACTTAATGATCTGAAACTAAAATCACAAGATTATTAGTAAACATAACTACATGAGTTAATCATCATCAAAACTAGAGAGGAAGGCCTCCGGGCCAACAATCTCCCCCTTTTTGATGATGACAAAACTCATGGAGTTATATATGCATGGATTAAAGTTAAGCTTCAAAGAAGCTCCCCCTTAACTCATGATAAACAAATAAAAATAAATATGCAATGAATATGAAACATGAAACATGCATAGATATGCATAAATAATAAAAAGGCTCTAGATACCAATAAAATGTTCAAAAATAAAACATGCTCTAGATACCAATTAAAATTAAACTAAATTAAACTTAATATATGTAAAACATAAATATGCATATATCAAACTCAAAATCTTTCTCCCCCTTTTTGTAAATCATCAATAAAGGGGTAAAAAAATCAAAACAAAACAAAATCTTCTCCCCTTTTTAAAACAAAGAAACAATCATCAATAAGGGGTAAAAGCAAAACTAAATCAATAAATTTTTCTCCCCCTTTTTGCTCGAAACAATGAATCAATAAAGGGTTAATAAAAAATATGTTCTCCCCCTTTTTGTCTAAAACAAAAACAAAACCAAATAGGGGTGACAATCAATTAAGGTACCAATTGAAAATATGTCAAAGTAGCATCTTGATACCAATTGAAAGTAAACATAGATCAATAATATAAATGGTATATGCGATATACATTCATGAAGAGGAAGACGGTAAAATAACTTCCCTACATATATACATTATATGAAAGAGGGATGACAAGCCCTAATTCACATAATGTAAAATATGCAATGTATAAGAGGAGATGTGAAGCTCCCCCTACACACGTGTACCACATAAAGAAGAGATGTCAAGCTCCTCAATACAAGATACACTCAACATGAATATGTAGAAGAGATGTTAAGCTCTCCTTGCATATAGGCAATACAAATCAAAACTTTTGTATTTATTTTTTTAAACAAAATTTTTGAGATTCCAATTTAAAAACATTCAAATAAACATCTTGATATCAAAATAGAGTATTTTTCTTTTTAAGTATATGATATCAAATGAAATGACTATTTTCTATCATAAAGTAAGGGAGTGGAAATACCAATACCAATTGAAATATGAAAATCGAATTTTCTCCCCCTTTATGAAATACCAACAAAAACAATGCGTAGGCTTGAAATGAGATACCAATTGAAAAGCAATTGAAAACTAATCAATTGAAACAAAATTGAAACTCAAGCTTAGCATAAACAAGATATATATATGTATGAAAAAATAGATACCAATTGAAATTGATATTCTTGGAATTGAAAGCATACATACATACAAACATATATGAGTAAACAAGAAAGGTCAAAATTGATACCAATTGAAAGAATCCAATGATACCAATTGAAACAACAATAATATCAAAGTATAACTCACATAGCTACCACCCAATCATGTTCAAGTTTAAAATGATTTTCAATATAAGGCATACATGAGCATGGTCTCCCGTCCATCCGCCCGTTGATGGTAGGGGTTTTCAAAAAAATAGATTTGAAAAATAAAGAGTGTTTGAAAACTCTACCAAAATGAAGAATATCGCAACTAGTAAAATGAAAAAAACTTGTAAACTAGTACGAAATTCTTCAAGCAAGGAATAAAATAAGATTATTTTTCATGAAACATGAAATCCACATGATAATCAACACTCTAAACCAATTAAGCATAAATATGGCTCATGAAAACAAAACACATGAGTAAACATAAATGTGAGTGTACAAATACAATGTGAAGATCATAATCATTGAAGATGGACAATAAGCTCAATATTCCTTGAAATATGAAAACATGAAGATCATCAAAACTTATTTAATCTCCAAGGTATATGTATGTCTTATACAAACTAAGGTATACATACATATCTAAACACAACGAGTCCACAAAAATATATGCATGAAGGCACGTGGCTCAAAAGGATGTATATGTATAGACAATAGTTTAGATAAAATAGACATATACATGAAGTTAAAACATGAAATCATAAAAACATGAATAACTAAATTTTCATTAAAACAAATTTCATTTCAAGGTATATGTATGATTTATCAACACAAAAAGTATACATACATATCCCTAAACACAATTGAGTCCATATGTATAGATTTGCATGAAAAGCAAATGACTCAAGGGGTATACATGTATATCTTAAAGTTTGGCAAAAATACACATATACATGAAATGAAAACTCATACACATAAAACAAATCCAAAAATAGGAATACAAGTTTAAAATGCATGGATCATCAAAACTAGACTATACTAGCACATCTAATGGGTTCAAATAAGCATTCAAGCTCAAACATATATAGATTTATTTGTGGCCCACTATATGCACAAATATATACCTAGTCTTAATGAAAACTACATTTAAAACATATATTCAAATCATGAAGCATCAACCGGGATATAAATCAACATGAAAAACATAAACAAGATTATTTTGTAAATCCACATGTTATTAAACCTATGATAAACATGATAGCTAAACAAAGGTGAGAACACAAAATAATAATCCATATTCAATATGGGTGTCTCAAAAGGCTATACATGCATGTCAAGGGTCTAATAATCATGGCATGAACATAATAATCTATAAACATCAAACATGCTCATAATGAATAAAATGAAAAGCATGTAAATAAAAACAGGAGTTAGAGATCGATACCAAAACCGATGAAGGCACCTCTCCAAGTCTCCAAAACATAGTGGTCTTCCCACCAAACCTTCCCTTGAAAGTGATGCATCCAAATGATTTCCATGAAGCTCGGAACGCATCCACTCCAAGGTGCCGCTACTCTCACGTCATGTGAGAGTCCACACCTACATCAAACATAAGAGGGGTGGTCTTTGGTACCCATATCTTTTTGGGTCCATGGGGGTTAGTACCTTCTCTAATCCAAACAAATTTATTTGCTAAATTATAATCATGTATACGATCAAAACAAAATTTAGCAAGGTGGCCCTTACGTCCACAATGTGTACAAGTGTACACATGAGCATACATAGTGTGATGGTGTCCGTGAGGAGATGTGTATGCCGTGGGGGGTGTGTATGCATAATAGATGGAACTTGTTTCTTTCGAAACAAAGTTTCCAAACGGGTATGGCTCTTGGCACAATGACTCAAGGTGGAGCTCAAACAATCAACACTCTTCTTAAGCATGGATATATCTTGTTCAATTAAAGAAGAGGTGACACATGTAATAGGTGAAGTGTGTGAAACTACCCTAGCATGGCAATCATGAGAATCTAAATCATTTTTCAAAGATTTATTTTTATTTAAACAAATTTCTAATTCTTTTGAAATAAAATCAATTTCCTTTTTCAAGGAATCATTATTTTTTACAACAAAATCAATTTTTGAAGATAAAATCTCATTTTTCTTCAACACATTATCACAATCATTTTTATTTTTCAAAAATTCATTTTCTTTTAGGACAAGATCAAGTTGAGATTTTAATTAATCTCTTTCATTATAGATCTCCACTTTTTCTTGCAAAACACAATCAAGTTTAGAAGACAATTTTTCATTTTCTTTATTTAAAGCAAAAGTCTTCTTTTTCAAAACTTTATATTTTTCTATTAATTTTTCACAAACTATAGAAAGTTCTTCATTCAAAGCATGGGCATCAATATTTTCATCACATGAAGAACTAGCATCAAAACTATCTAGTTGAGTTTCCGATTGTACCTCAAGGGAGTCATTCCCTTGGATCATGAAGCATTGTGACTCGGATTCTCCACTAGACTCCTCCTCTTGTTGAATTGGCACTTGAAGCTTGGAGGTGGTGGTTGTGGTCAATTTGTTCCACACTGCAAAGGCGGAATCAAGGTTAGAAACATGCATAAGATATTCTTTTGAAAGCGTACTTCTAATAACCTCTAGGGCTTGTGCATTGGCCCTTATATGCTTGCTATCACTAAGGTAGGATTCCTTGGTAATGACAAGGTGAACCTTATATCCTAGGGTTTGTAGGTAAATGGACATCTTAGTCTTCCAAACAAGAATGTTGGAAGGGTCAAACATAGGTGGGGTCATGAAGTCCATGGGTCCAAACTATATGTGTGCAAACAAGCAAATGCAAATATAGATTAGCAAACAAGGATCTCACTCCTAGGATGTTAAGCCTAAAGTATCAGGAGCATAGGCTCTGATACCAATTGAAAAACACCTAGAGGGGGGATGAATAGGTGTAAGTGCTAATCTATAAACTAAATGCGCTAAATGAGGAAGCTAAGACTATTTTGCAATCACACTTAGTACAACACACAAGTGTAGCCGAATTTCCCGTGAAGAGCTCTGGACTAACTCCTCTTGATTCCCCTAGATAAGGGTTGAGGTGCTATATGAAGCTCTTATGGTTAAGTACAAGTGAGGCACACACACAAGCATATAATAGATATGACAATATGAAACAATGCTCAACACAAGCAAATATGATATGATGATATGAATGATGCTTTGCACAAATAAAAGAGATAGAGTTGAGAGACAATGGATCAAACACAAAGACAAGATATGTTTCGAGGTTCGAGCCCCTAGCTCTACATCCCCGCCTTCACCACCGTGAAGGATTTCCAATCCACTAAGGAGTACCGAACTCCTCTCTTAACCTTACAATGCCACCGAGGCAATACAACCACAATCCACCTCTACCGAAGAGGGATAAGGCCCGTAGCCAACAACCAATCTCCACCTCACAATAGAGGGAGCAAACACAAACCTCAACCTCTACCAAAGAGGGAGCAACCAACAAATGAGGGTTTTTACAACAAGTGGTATATCTCAACCACAAACCTCTCTTTTTTCCCACAAACAAATGATCCTAATAGAATAGGATAGGTGATACCTCAAGTGTGGAAAAACTAAGTGTTTTGTTCAAAGAAAAACTCTTGGGGAAAATACCAAATGGATATAGAATTTTAGATCAAGAAACAATTCCCAAAAACTATTTTCTTTGAAATAAAACAAAACACTTAAAACAAATAGATGAAGCTTTTTGGCACAAAAACTATTTTGAAAACTTGTTTAAAACACTAAAGATGTCAGGAATTTTTTGCTCTAAAAATCTTGGCCAAAATCCCAAAGAAATGGGATTTATATAGGCCAAACAGAAAACTAGCCGTTAGGCTGATCTGGCAGCCTGACGGCTTGCGGTCGGCCGGCCGGCCGACCGCCAACGGTCAGAAATATGACCGTTGGGGCATCCGGTCGATCGCTCGGCCGACCGCCCAGATACAGAGAGCAAAGCTCTCTGGTCCGGTCGGCCAGACGTGCACAGCTCTGTGCACGTCGGTCGACCGCAAGGTCGACCGGCCCTTGGTACGGTCGACCGTGCGGTCGGCCGACCTGGCCTGTCAGCCACTGTTCTGGGTCAGAAAAACATGTTAAAACTATTTCTAAAAAATCTTTTATCTCTTTGTAAAAATACCCAAAAATAGTTTTATCATTTTGCATTGATACATAAACATGTGATAAACATTTTAACTCAAATATCAAGCATATGAAACCATTTTTGTGTTTTATCATTTTTACCAAAAACCAAAACTTGTATTTTATCAAACTTGGATTTTTCAATAGGAAATCTGATTTTTCCTAAAACACATGAATAGACATATCAAAATAAGTTTGTTTAAGATATGAAGCATGTATGTATATTGAACACATCTAATATACATAAAAACCATTTAAACTTGTTTTGATCTAAACTATTCATGAAAACCAAAATCCATAAAAGTGCACTTGAGCATATCAACTATACTTATCTTTACACATGGATCTAAACACACTACACTAAAACTAGGATACCTAAGTCTTCTTGATGATCTTCCATCTTCAAGCTGACTCGATCCCAAACGTGATCCATCGAGTGCAAAGGTATGATCTTGATGCTCGGGCACTGGAATCATTATGTGAAAGCTTCCAAACTCCTCTTTTTGAAGCAATCACCAACTAATATCTTACTTAATGATCTGAAACTAAAATCACAAGATTATTAGTAAACATAACTACATGAGTTAATCATCATCAAAACTAGAGAGGAAGGCCTCCGGGCCAACAAATAATACTGGGACGCGGGTTTCAACCCTCGCGTTTCGGTCCTTGCAGTGATGTTGAGACGCGGGTTTCAACCCTCACGTCTTGATGCTGCACTGATGGCGATGACTAGCCCTGCGTCTGGAGTTTGGATTCTGTTTTTTGATGACTTATCTTTAGTGATTTTTAGACAGCCTACAAAACCCTCTCCAAAGTTTTCGATATTCCGCGGTTGACTGGGATGGATTTTGAAATACCTTGGACTCTAGTTGAATACATACTTCTCATGATTAGACTGACAATCATTTGAGATACTCTGAGCTTGATCGCATCTGGAGTATGGTCTTCGTGAGTGTACTGTAAAACCCTTTAAAGTCGCCAGAAATGATCATGGCGAGTGTCTAGATACGCAGTCTAGACCTCCTCAGTGCTCTGAGCTAGTTGTTGGTGTACTTTGAATCAGTAGTGAACAGTCGTCTGCTTGTGCCAACATACTGTTGAACTGATTACAAAAGCAAAGACTGAATGCAAGTCTTGTAGACGCAGGGGTCATATTGCTTTCGAGACGCAGTCTTTAGTTGTTTTCATAGAGTACGACCATGAACAATAAACTCAGGCTGAATTGAGTTCTTGAGCGAGACGTGGCACTCATTTGTAGTGGAGACACGGCTCTGGGAAACGCGACTCTGACTCACTAATAGAGACACTGTTCAGGCTCACCAAAGAAGACGCGAGAAATTTTCTTTTTGATAAGGATGCGGCTCCAGCTTAAAGACAAAAAGGTATTATTCTGAGACGCGAATTTGTGTTCTTCAGTAAAGGGAACGTGGCTCTTATACTTATGGAAGGACGCGGATCCATGGACGCGGCCCTTGATTCTATCAAGATGCGGAATTCAGGATGTAGTGGAGACGCGGTCTTGGGCTCCTCAAGACTGACGCACGGATCTCAGCTAGTTGATGCGGACGCGACATTGGCTCAATAGAGACACGGCTCTAGTCATTTGATAGGGCACAAACTCAGGCTGTACTGAGTTCACGATGGGGATGTGACGTTCATCTTACAGTAGAGGCGCAGTTTTAGGCTCCTCAAGAGCGACGTGCGAGATTCCGCTGGTTATTGAGGACGCGGACTCCATGACGCAGCCTTTAAATCTCGCAAGTTGACGTGAACTCAAGACGCAACCCCTGAATGGACCAATTCACTTAGGAGACGCGGCTCTGAACCACTCCAGGAGACGCGATTGTGGATCTTTTAGCAGGAATGAAAAGAACGCAGCCTTCGGGTTCATGAAAGGATGCGGATTTCAGGACGCGACCTTTGAGTCTGCGCTTGACGCAACCTCCTAAGCATCACATGCAGCCAGTCTTAAATATCTAGTTGGACCTTTAAATGCCAAGTCGGCGTTAACGATTGGGGACTTGTGTCCTCCGATGTTTCCCAAAGCGGCAATCCACGCGTCAGCTCCTTATTGGGCTTTGACGTTCGTGCAGGAATTAAGGCTGATGGCTCTGATTTTTACGCCATTAATTGTAAGCCTCATGGTTTGCCTATAAATAGGCCTCATCTTCTTAACAGTCTGTTATTTAGACTGTTTCCCTTAAGACCATGCGCTCTGAGGAGCTTTGTCTTGACTTATTTTTCTTCTCTTCAAGGGGATGTGTTCCAATGGACAGCGAGAACTTAAAGGTTTCATGCTTTCCTTTAATCTTTTTCAGAGATTATCACTGTCAAGTGATTTCAAAATCAAAAGGCATCACTTTATGTACCTTTTACGGCTGCGCCTTGATGCATAAAGTTCAACCTCTAAAGGTTTTTTCTGCGGATAGGAACCACTTGTCACCATGAAATACCCAATCCCGCTGAGTTTCTATTTTCTTGTCTCTCAAAGAGAGTCGATCTCTTGATCTTTCTCTGAAAGTCTGACTGATGCGCCCGTTATTCAAAAATCGCGTCTTTTAGACTTCTTGATGAAGCGTGAGTTGATTGACCTCGAATTCTAACTCAAATCCTTTGAATGCGAGTGTGATGAACTTTGTATTTGGATCTTGAGACACGAGCTTTGTATATAAAGTCCGCGTTTGAGGTTCTTGACTTAAAGAATTTTAATTCTTTCGGGGACTCTGGACTTGGATGTGGCAACCCATATTTCTCAAATGCGAGTGTGGCGACTTCTGCGTCTGGTCTACCTTGCGTCTCGTATTTTGGAGGCAGGTCTAAAACCAGACTGCGTTCAGATCTGTGCTGGTTAAATCCGCGTCTGAAGTCCACAACTTCAACCGCGCCTGTCCTTCAGTTTTTATGTTGTTGCCTTGACAGAACTTTAGAATTTCTGCACCGGTCATTTCTGCGTCTGAAGTTTACCACTTCAAACCGCGTCTGCTTTTATATTTCTGTTTCTACCTTAATAGAATTTTAACCTTCTTGTTTTTATTCCTTACAGATTATGACGGTCTAAGTCAGCCTTTTGCATCTTCGCTGGGCCCTTAGGAGAATATTTTGACCATCCGAGCACTGGAGAAATCAAGGCTCCTATTTATGGGCGAGGAGGATTTGCGCGATTGATGACATCCGTCAAGGCCTTATTGGACATGATGCACCAGCAGTGCCCCCGGGTTTGTCATGGTCACAGTGGGTATGGTGGTGGGTATGGTCCTCTTGCAGGTCAAGGGAAAGAGGACGTCACCTGTAAGGTCTCGGATCCTCTCTTCACCAATCTTACCCCCAGAAGTCACATTGATGAAAAAACCATGCTCATTAGATGACTTTCTGGTGGTGGAGATGTTCATCAACAAAGGATCATGGCCTACACCAGTTGGTCGGGTGGAATCAGAATATTCTTCTACATTTCGACCTCGAGAAACACCACTGTTCTCAGTCAGCAATGAGCTTCTTTAGTGTTTACATCATGCATCATGGTGTAATCAGCATCCTATCGTCTCCACATTGATAGTCTTTCTTTAGTGCTCTTCCAAACGTCTTGTATTTGGAGTAGTGTAAATGCCTTAAGGAGTGAGTGCAACCTTTTACTGAGTGAGAGAGAGGGACTTCTTTGTACTCCTTTATTGTAACACTCAATCTTATTGTATAAGAGAGCGTCTTGTATCACTTTCATATATTTGAATATAAATAAAAGTGACACTTTTTCTTGTCTTTTTATATTGTCTTGGATTCCTTTTTCGCATTGAAAATCAGACAAATAGAAGTAAGGACCTTTGACTTGCTAAAAAAGTGATAATAATCTTAACGATTCAAAGTTTGGGGAAAAATCCTGTTTCAGGAATTCAAGAATGCTGTCAGAGGTATGATATTAACTTGACAGGAGTAGGATAGTTCTTGTGGACCTGCCAATCTATAAATGAGAATGACAAGTGGAATTTGTACCCACACGGAGGATTACAAATGAGTTTCATCAGAGGTTTGGTATTAACTTGACTAAGACTCAGTTGGGGATTTAATGAAAACACTGTTAGAGGTGTAATGTTACCTTAAAATTGTTTTTAAGTGGACTTGTTATTCTATTGACAAGAATAACAAGTGAGACTAGACTCGCGGGGGATCTAGGAGAACTTTTACCGTTAGAGTTGTGATATTAACTTAACGGGTTGAATTAAATCTTGTCAGAAGTGTGATGTTAACTTGACAAGGATGTGAGTCAGAGGTGTGATATTAACTTGACTCAAGAGTGTTTCAGCTTCATTCACGTCACTGTCATAGGTGAAATGTTAAACTTGACAGTGAGGGTAATGCTAGAGGTGTAATTTTGAACTTGGCATTGGTCATCTCGACTTCGACAAGTCTAAGGGAAAGTCATGGCCATAGGTGTATTGTTGAACTTACCAATGAACTGGACGCTAGAGGTGTGATGTTAAACTTAGCATCGCTCATCTCAGCTTTGATATGGAAGCCTGAGGAAAAGTAACTGTCAGAGGTTTAATATTGAACTTGGCAGCAACTCAATCACTGTTAGAGGTGTAGTGTTAAACTTAACAGTAATTTGTCAGAGGTGTGATGTTAACCTAACAGTAGTCGATTTGTGATATGAGCAATTTTGAGGATTTGTCATTCTATTAATGAGAATTGACAAGTGAAGTTTGGAATGTCAGAGGCGTAGTGTTAACTTGACAAATTTGAAGACTTGCTACTCCATATAGAGTTGAGACAAGTAAATTTTGTACTCGCTGGGGAGTATTGAAGTTTTTCATTGTCAGAGGTTTAATATTAACGTGACAGAATCCAGTTCATTTCATTAAGGAGATGAACACCGGTATTTTTTGTGATCCTACCATTCTGTGGGTGAGAATTGGTTAGAAATTTTGGAGGAGAGAGTGGGATCAAGACCATTAGGATTTTTAATAAACCCTCAGCTATCAACGGATTTGGTGTGCCTTACCAACTACCGTTTGAGTTGGGCTAGCCATGCTATTCCTCTCAGCATGATGAGTTGTTGAAGACTTATGTTGGGCTTAAAAGCCAACATTTTCCTCTATCCTTGGCCGTTGGAGGCATCAGGGGTCTGTCAGAAGAGTAACTAAGCCAAAAACTAGAGTTTCGCTTTTTGTTTCTTTCTCAGTATTTACATCATGCATTATGATGCAACTAGTGCTTGATCTAATAAAGGAAAGAAGCTCTTCTGGGATCTGGAGTTTTGATCAGAGGTGCAGTATTAACTTGATCGGGTGAAGAGTGCTATCAAGGGTAATATTTCATCAGGAATTTGTCATTGATTGACATCATGAGCGTATTACCGTCTGAGGTTATGAGGCGATATGCTCCATTTGAGTAGACCGACTCCACTACAAATGGTCCTTCCCATTTGGGTTGAAATTTTTCTTTTGTCTTATGTGTCATTACCATAGGTCTTCTGACAGCTAAGACAAGGTCACCTTTCTTGAAAGTTCGCTCCTTAACTTTCTTGTTGAAGGCTCTGGTAATTCGAGCTTGGTAGAGCTCGATTTGTTGTTGGGCTTGCAGACGTTTATCATCTAAAGCCTTTAGTTCTTAGAGTCGCAGTCGATGTTTCTCCTCATTTGTCATCTCTGCTGTCAAGGCGACTCGTAAAGATGGGATTTTGATTTCTAATGGGAGTACGGCCTCACACCCATATACCAAGAATAATAGTGTAATCTTCGTTGGGGTTCGTACTGTCATGCGATAGGCCCATAAGCATTCACCTAATTGATCGTCCCAATTACGTTGGCTTTTTTAGACGAATTTCTTGAGAAGCTTGCCAATAGTCTTGTTGAAAGCTTTCGCAAGGCCGTTAGTAGCTGGTAGTATGCCGTTGAGGACACACTCTGGATTCTGAACTTGTTGCAGAATCTCTAAAAAGCCTGACTGACGAATTAGGGCCCGTTGTCATGGACAATTCGTCGTGGCACACCAAAACGGTAGACGACGTGATGTTTAATGAATTTGATTACATTAGATGTCTTTACTTCCCTCAAAGGGATAGCTTTGGTCCATTTAGAGAAGTAATCGGTTATGGCTAAAATGAACCGGTGTCCTTTGGATGATGGTGGGCTTATAGGGCCGACTACGTCCATCCCCCATATCTCAAATGGCCAGGTAGAAGTTGTAGAGCGAAGATACCCGGGTGCTTGATGGATAAAATCACCATGGACTTGACAGGCGTGACATCGTTTGGCATAAGTGATGGCGTCAGGGATCATCCTAGGCCAATAATATCTCACTCTTCGGAGTCAATCCCCAAGCTTTAGACCAGGTTGATGAGCTCCACACATGCCGTCATGCGCTTCTTTGAGTATCTCCTATGCCTCTTTTCGTGACAGACAGTGGAGAAAGATCCCGTCATGCGATCGACGATACAGTGTTCGCGTGATCGCATTATAGTAGAATTTGGGGGCTTTCCTTCTAATGGCGGACGCTTCTTTGTGATCATCAGGGAGGATGGAGTACAAAGCATAGTCAATGTAAGGGAATCGCTAATCCCTAGGCTCTGGACCGACTGACGACTTAATAGCTTCTTTTATTTGACAATCTCCTGTCGGCTTTTGGTGATCTTCAAAAGCGATTCTTAGGCAATACAAGTCATGACTGTAGACAAGTATTTTCTCTACTACTCCAGCTGGAAGGGCTAAAGAGGCAGCGAGAGATGCCAGTGCATTTGCATGCGCATTTTGCTGGCATGGTACATGGCCGATGTAAAAGTTTCCGAACCCTCGGCCATAGAGATAGTTGCCTTGTAATAGGCTATTAAGTCTTCATGTCTGACTTCGTACTCCCCGCGAACTTGGTTAATGATGAGTTTAGGTCACCATATGCCTCGAGATTTTTAACGCCGATCTCATCGGCGATTTGCATTCCAATCAAGAGGGCATTGTATTCTACTACATTGTTGGAGCAGGGCTCAGTTAATGAGAAAGCTTGAGGAATCATATATTTCTGTAGGGAGACGAGTACTATCCGCACTCCGGCTATGACATGCCCTTGCGGACCTGTTCTCGATGCACCATCGAAGAAGAGTTGCCGCATTTGTCTTTCAAAAAATGTCGGGGTCAGACAAACTTCAACGACTTCATCTGGGAGATCCTCGTAAAGTTCGGTTGCCCTTGGATCTGGATGCTCAGCCAGGAAATCTGCCACCGCTTGTCCCTTCACGTTTTTTGTGGTAAAAAGCGCATTTCATATTGGGATAGCAGTATGGCCCATTTTGTCAGTCGACCGTTTAGTGACGATGGCTTCGTCATGAGTAACCTCAAAGGGTTAACCCTTGATATGACGTTTATAGTCTGGCCTACCAAGTAGTGTCGCATTTTTTGGACAGCGAATACCAATGCCAAACATTCCTTTTCGATCGGGTTGTACCGATACTCGGCTCCGATCATAGTCCTACTCAGATAATAAATTGCTTGCTCATGTTCCTGATCATTATTCTGAGCTAACAAAGCTCCTAAAGAATGATCCATCGCTCGAACATATATCAGGAAAGGTTTTTCGGACAGCGGAGCTGTAAGGACCGGTGGTTGCATGAGGTATCGTTTGATTTCCTCGAATGCTTGTTGGCAAGCATCATCCCAGATGAATGAGACACCCTTTTTCATCAATTTGGTAAAGGGTTGGCATCTTTCAGAGAGATTTGAGATAAACCTTCGGATGTATGCCGGTCGTCCTTGCAATCTCCTAAGCTCCCTGAGGTTCCTTGGAGGTTGCATCTCCTGGATAGCGCGAACTTTTTTCGGGTCTAAATGAATTCCTTTGGAAATTACCACAAACCCTAGGAAATTGCCGCTGGCCACCCCCAGGAAGGATTTGGTGGGGTTCATCTTCAACTGATGTGCCCGTATGATTTCAAAGATTGTCTTCAGATCGGCTATGTGATCACCTTTGGTGCGGCTTTTCATTACAATGTCGTCAACATAGCATTCCACTGTTTTACGCATGTGCTCGTGAAAAATTACATTCATAGCTCTCTGATATGTTGCCCCCGCATTCTTCAGTCCGAAGGGCATGACAGTATAACAATATACCCCCAGTGGTGTCCTGAAAGAAGTATGTTTTTCATCATCAGGATACATTTTGATTTGATTATACCCTGAGAATCCATCCATGAAGGACATTCGCACAAACCCTACGTGTTGTCAATCATGACAACCGTGATTGGGAGAGAAAATTCATCTTTGGAATAGGCCTCATTTAGATCGCGAAAATCAATGCAAATCTGGATCTTTCCGTTCTTTTTGGTAACGGGGACGATATTGGCTACCCAATTAGGATGTTGCACTTCCCTAATGAAGCCAGAGTCTATGAGTTTTTTGACTTCTGACTGGATTGCTTCCATTATTTCTGGACAGAACTGTAATACCCCGTTCCCGGAATACGTACTTAGTTGCGTATTCAGATTTTCGATCGTATTTTTTTCGATTTGTTTTCCTGTATTTAATCTGTATTATGAATTCCTTGTATGATTGTTTTATCTTGGATGTGGATTCGTGGACTCGGAGTCAGCCCTAGTCTGAACCGAAGGCCCGATCATAATATATTCTTCGATTTAGTCTTTCTGGTGTGTAGAATTGACCGATTTCGGTTTCAAATATTATTTTCCAATATATTAGATTTTCTGTGATTTTCTGGATTTTTCTTGGATTAAATTGAATTTCTTCAAAACCGGAGTCGGCCAGTGCCGCTGACCGATTCCTGGATTTTTAATTCTTAAACTGTTTGGAATTTCATGATGGTCCTTTAGGCATTATTCCTTAGAATCCTATTTTCTACTTACATTCTTTTTCTGAGGATTTTACGCTTTTATGAAAATTCCATCGGAGTCGGTAGGTAACTGATTCCGGGATTTTTAGTTTTAAAACTATAAAGTATTTCTGAAAAAGGATTTCACTATGAGTCTTCATATATTATTATTGATTTTTGGGTAAATTTGCGAGTCGTTCCGAGATACTTGAATTTCGGACGATTCCGGTATTTCCCAAATTGTTTCCCGTATTCTTGACTTGGACCCGGGTATCTGTATTTTCAACAATTTCATTTGAGTTCAAGAGAAAATATCTTCTCCTTTATATTTCTTTTCTTTTTCCTTTTCCTTTATTTCTTTTCTCCACAACCACAAGTTTTTCCATTTTTCAAAATTCTAATCTTTTCCAAAAATTCCAACTCCACACACTTCCTCACCTACTTCCTCATTAAATGCCCATCTCTTTCTCTCTCTCCCATGGCCGGCCAAGTGGCCAAGGGAAGGGACACCCATCTCCTCCTCCACTTTGCAAAAACCCCCTCTCATCTACTTAAATTTCACCTCCTTCACAAATTTCAAATCGTATATAAACCATTCCTTTACATTTCTCTTTCTTTTCCTCACTTCCACAAAGAATTTCCCTTCACCAAAATCCCTCCTCCATCTCAACTCAACCTCCAACTTCAAGAGCTTCATCTAGGGCATCATCAAGGTCTTCATCTTCAACCACCAACTCCCAAAGCAACACCAAGATCATCTTCTCCACCTCAAGCAACTTCAACTTCAACAACTACTTTTGGATTGAGGCCATCATCTCCACCTTGGGATCCTTTCAAGACTACAAAGCTTCACCTAACCAATCCTAGTGAGTATTTTTACTCACCAAGACTCATCAAATTCCTAGTATACTTGTATTTACAATTCTTGTACATTTACATCTTCAAATCACATTTTTAGACTATCAAGCACAACCACCAGATTCAGTTCTGTACACTGTGTTCGACCATGATTAGTCGACTTGACCTAGAACCTAGTCGACTAGAAACCCTTAGCTGAAACGTAGCCTTTTCTGACTTCACAGTTTTAGTCGACTAGTCCCTATTACCAGTCGACTAGATATCCCTAGTCGACTACTAGAATCCCCCTAGTCGACTCCTGAAATAAACTCAACTCTCTGTATCTCAAACTTAGTCGACTTAAGTATCTGTTAGTCGAAACAAGCAGTTGCATGGCAATACATAAACCTGGGAATATGAAGTGACAAGAGATGATATACACCAATTAATAGATCATAAAGTACAAGCTATGAAGTATAAGTAGGAATAATATATAGTACATGTATCAAGGGTAAGATACATAGTCAAGAAGGAAATCACAATACCAGACAGCCATAAGTTAGTCGACTAGGTTGGAATAGTAGTCGACTAATAGAAGGGTTAGTCGACTAGGAAAATAGGGTGGTCGACTAATAATGTGTTCCAGAGAGTTTGGGTTTCTGTTTCAGGAAGAGTTAGTCGACTAGGTAAAAAGGGTAGTCGACTAACAGGGAACTACAAGTCGACTAACAGATACTTAAGTCGACTAAGTTTGAGATACAGAGAGTTGAGTTTATTTCAGGAGTCGACTAGGGGGATTCTATACCTTTATTGCTTCTTTATTTTATACCATGCGTGGCAGACCCTTCGAGGTCGTTGAACCCTGTTTGCTTCTATGTTTCCCCTTGCCTTGCTATGATCCAGACACGTCAGTACATGTTTTCCTTTAACACATGTATATCACCTGACATGCCACCACTTTACTAGACCTCTTGTTATGTCTTGACTGACCCGGCCTATTATCAATCTATTGTTATGTTTTATTGCTTGTGATATATCACCACCTTGTCATGCTATCCTTTAAAACCAAGCATGATACACTTGACCTTATGATTATCTTGTTTACGGGAACCCTGCCTTATTTTATGGAACTAAGTGCCACACCATACTCGGTGGGGGCCACCTCTAGAATCCACTCCCTCAGAACAAAGTGCCACACGGAACAAAGTGCCACACCACACGGTGGGGGCCACCCCTTGAATCTGTAGGGGCCACCTCTTGAATCTGTAGGGCTATTACTGTTATGTACATTTGTTCCCCGTAAGCTGATAATTCTTAATAAGCTACAACTTGTATGGGTATGGGAGGAAGTGATGGATGCCGGAATGATACCTTGCTTATAGTGATGGAATAAAAGTATATATATATATACATATATATATATATATGTACTGGCGGTAGTGAATCTGAATTACTGAATAGGGGGACTTTGGGCCTCCAAAGCCGGTTCCAGGTGTATGGAAACCACTATAAGAAGTTCTATCAGTTCTCCATCTACTTCCGTTTGACAAACCTCGGATGGCTTATATATGGATGTATGTGAGATGGGATGTACACCCGGGCACATACCTAGATATATGGGTTAGACGAGTTATAATAATAATTGATAACCGTTATGGATCTTATTATGATTCTTGATATTCCAGTCATGTTTCCAGTGGTGATACTTATTATGATTCCCGTTATTTCAGTTATGTTTCTAGTTATGATTCTTAGTATTCTTGTTATGTATTCCTGTTTGACTTTCATATGATTTGCAACTCTGATTCTATACGCTTGGATTTCTGTGGCATGAGATAAAGGTATATAGATGAGGGTTTCCTTGTTTGGATTATTCCTTTGATGTATTAGTCTCATGGGACCGTGACTCAAGCGTATACAATCAATCTTGCTTATAATCAGTTTTAACCCGGATTTCCTGTTCTATGATTCACTTGTTCATATCTGCCTTACTTGCGTTCTAACCTTTCTACTCTTGTCACTTAGCCATTTGGCTGTAGCCTGTTCATTGTTGGGAGGTCCTGACTCCCTTGGATTTGTATGTTCAGGTTGAAGCTTGGATCGAAGTGGAGCTGTCCACAGTAGATCGAGCTTTCTTTAGTGAGCAGGCAGACTAGCTCTACTTCCGTCGTGCCAGACTCCTTTTTGACTCACGGGATCTTCACCCTTCTCGTGAGCATTTTGTATCTTAATTGTATATTTTACTTTTGGACTTGGTTGTGATAAAGGACATATGTAATATGTATAGTTTATCATATCCTGTGATGACTTTGTATATGTACCTTTTATGTTGGCATGTGTGTGTATACCACGCTTTGTGTTGTACTCTGATCCCTTGCTTGTACTTTTATGCTTAGCGTATATACGTGGGGGCACTTTCTGACCTACGTATATACGTTACAGTGACGTCCCCGTATCCGTGGAAATCGGGGCGTTACAAGAACCATCGCTGTTGTTGTTTGACTGGCTTCGCGTCTGAATTAATGTTAAGGCGGTGCATAGCCACTTGAGGATCAAGCCCAGGCATGTCCTCATAATTCCAAGCAAAAACATCTATATACTCTCGCACAAGAGATATTAAATCTTCGTTCTCGGAGGATGATAGGCTTTCGCTTATAAAGATGGGCTTAGGATTAGCCTCATCTCTCAGATTAATCTGGGTAACTTTATCCTCTGTGGGTGGCTCGCGCTGTTCAAAGCGAGTATCCCAGAGAGTATTTAGGTGTTTGATCTAAAGATCTGTATCGGACTGGATCATTTCTTCATCTCTGTCTTCCAGGTGGCTTACTGAAATCATATATACTGAAAGTTCTCCGAAGAGGTTGCCAACACTAACATCTGACTCCCACGCTGACGTGCCAGATGAGTAGTTATGGTATAGTAACTTTTCAGACTCAGAGGCTGACGGAATTAGAGTTGACACATAGCCCAAACCCCTACGAGTTCGATGGTAATAATCAGGGGTTTCCCCTTTTCAGAACGAAAGATCAGAGTATTCTTCTTCCTTTGTCGAAGTTCAACCCAGGACCATTTGTCAGATCATACCCCATGCTTTCCATCATTCTTAGTATATTTGGCTTATAATAGGTGAACTGAGGAAATTCATTCTCGCTTTCTGACTCTTCACGAGACATCAGTTCGGACTTGATTTGTCCGAAAAGGATTGGTTTTTGCCCTTTGCGTCTTGTTGGGACCATGAATACTGATTCTTGCGCATCACCGACATCTTGGTACGTTTCGAAGGATAACTTCATTGGTATATGCAATGATGTCAGAGCATCCATTGCCGACCAGGGGTCATTATCCACTTCGGTACTAGTGTCTGATGGCACTAAATCAGAAGCGAGTACAGAAAAGTAAGTCAAATTTAACTCTTCATTAATATACCACCCGCCTACATCATTGGCGGTGTTATTAACATCGAGCTTATTAATACTCGTTACAAGTGGATCTAATTCCTACATGCACTCTTCTTTCTTTGGCTCGGTGTCAGCTTTGTTACCAGAGTCTGGTTCCTCTGGTTGTAGGTTCTTATTTGTTTCCAGAGAGTCCTGGTACAGGAGAGAATTTGTGAAATAGTTCTCTACCCCCTTGAACGGATGCCTTTCAGCAATCAACGTTCGTACTTTCCCACTTCCGCCGATGTATTTCATAACTTCGCGGAGAGTAGAGGAGACAATGGAATTATGATGAATCCATGCTCGTCTAAGTAGCAAATTGTATGAAGTGTCAGCATCGATCACATAGCACGTCACTTCAGACTTTAAGTCCCCAGTTTGGCATTTGAGCTTGATCTTCCCCATTGGGCGCGTACCATTGGCATTGAAATCATAAAAGGTAGTCTGGGTGGCGCTCAATCGGTGGGTAGGAATCCCTAAATGTTGCATGACCCAGCGAGGCATAATGCTTAACGCGGATCCTGGATCTACCTGAATGCGGCTTACTTCAGATGATCCAATATACTCTGTGAAGTATATGATCCAATATACTCTGTGAAGTATAGGGGCCGATCATGTTTCCCCTTAACTTGCATATCATCTGCCGTGAAGGTGATGCAGGGAGCATTTTGGGAGGCATGGAGGCAATCCTCTACATCTTTCTCCCATGGTCCAGCCGGTATCTGGGTCATGAAGACCTCAGTATTAGCTAAGGCTTCCCTCAGAGCTTCTCTGGTTGACTTTGATAGCCTCAGGAGCTCGTAAAGGGTGATTCTGGCTGGGATATTGGTGTGGGGACAGGTACGAGACCCTTCTCTTGTTGATGATGATGGTCCATGTTGATCATTCTTAGTTCCCCTTTCAGGATGAGAACTACTCCGGAGGGTGCTGGAGGTTGTCTTCCAAACTGGAGGAATGATGTCATATTAGCCGTCACTTTCTTCTGCTCTGGATGGAGTTTTAGTACCTCTGCATTAACTAGAGCCTGAAGGATGTCTTTGAAGACATAACAGCTCTTGGTGGGGTGCCCCAGCATCCTATGATACAGAAAGTAGTTAGGATTATTAGTTTTACTGACTTCTTCAGGACAGGAAGCTTCAATCTGTTGTTCTTGTTGAGCAACTTGAACAACGAATCAATATGTTCGTTTTTGAAGGAATACTGCTTATTGATGCGTGGCTGACTTGAAGAGCCACTTCCCTTGACCAGCTGAGGTTTGACAGGGGATTTTGTCTCTGCTGCCAAGTTATCTTTCCTTTTTAGTTGAAAAGATGTTTCTGGCGTGCACCTTGTTGACCCTTTGGGTCTGGGTTTATTTTCTTCTACCCTAATCCTGGAGATAATTTCTTCAGCCTGTTCACCTTGCTGGACCAATTGCTTTCAGGTGCGGCTTTCAGCAACTCCTATTTGGGCTAGGAGTGACGTTTGTAGATTATGGTGGCACATTTCTACCAGGGTGACCTGGGTCATACCAATAGGACATCAGAGTGCTATATTCTGAAATCTCTCTGCAAATGATTTGACTGACTCTCCCTTTCACTGCTTTGTGGTCAAGAGAGTAGGCATTGTGATCTCTGAGTCATCTTCAAAAAAGCGCGTTAGGAAGAGCTTCTCCAGATCACTCCAATTTTTAATGGAGCCTTCTGGGAGCTTCATGAACCATTCAAAGGCAAGCCCTTTTAGAGTGCCGATGAACAAACGTGCCAAGATGGCATCATTATCTACCACGTTCCCCATCTGAGACTTGAAGTAGTAGATATGTTGGTTCAATGACCCTTTGCCGTCAAACGCCTGTAGGGTCGGAGCTTTGAACTTAGGGGGTATGGAACAAGGTCCCACTCGGCCGGATATGGCCGGACCACTCCTCCTTCTTGGAGGCCTTTCTGATTGGTAAGGGCTTCTAGACGTTACTCCAATTGACTCATTCTTTTAGAATGAATCTTTCTATAGTTCGGGTTGCCTTCCCCCTTAGATGAGGATTTAGACGACTCAGAAGTAAATTGCTCCTTCTCCTCAATATGTACAGAAGATGAGCTTTCTCCTTCTTTTCATTTGCCTTTAGACTTTTTAGAGGATATTTTGTCGGTTGACTTCCTCTTGTCTTCAAGCAATTGTGCAAGCATTTTCTTGAAGGTATCGATAGATTCTTGTTAAGCACGAATCACATCTAATTGTTCTCTCTGGACTTGGGCTTGTTGTTCAAAGCGTCGGGCCGTCTCCTCAGGAATATTCGTCATATATGTAAAGGCTTCCTTTTCTATGGAAGAATTAGAGGCCTGTGACCCTACAACCGCGGAATGTGAGTCTTTTACTTCAATGTCCCGGGCTAAGGCACTGTAGTTGATCGGGGCGACTGCACCAGTCCGAGTGCGAGTATGTCGATACACTCCTTCTGGTTCCGTGTCGAATTTGCTGGAGCTGACCACTAGTTGTTTTTCCCTACTTCTGCTTGCCATGTTTGCAATGATTTCAGGGTACTTCACGTCAGAGAAGGTCCTCCTTCTGCAGGAGTGATATCTTTTGGCTGATCGGGAAGTTGGGGTCGACTGTCTGAATATCGATCGTCGGCTCGCATGCGAACTGTAGCGGCACTCAGAGAGCATTGCTGTGATAAGCCGTTCATAGCAACAAAATTGAGTGATCAAATTAGCACTCTTCTTCTTTGTCAAATAATCTCTTAGGTCCGTGGGAGGGGGATCAAAAAGATCAGCCTCGGATTGTTGAGGGCTTTTCAGCTTCTGAGAGCTATCCTTGCTTCGCAAAGCTGAGACGCAAGGTTCTGAGACGCGGAGCTCACGTCCTGTAATATAAACGCGGCTCTCGCATTTTGGCTCTGAAACGTTAGTATTGCGCCTCTGTTGAGAAAAGACGCGGCTCTCACGTTGCTGATTATCGCATCTGGCTAGCGATACTTGAGAAACGCAGGCCTTCTGGGTCCCACGTATAACTGTAGAGGGGCGGGTCTCGTGTCTCGGATGAGGGACACGGACCTCGCGCTGCTGATCGTCGTATTTGGGAAGTAGAGCTTCAGAAATGCAAGTTTGGTAAGCCTCACGTTTAGGTTTATAAACGCGGACTTCACGTGTCTGACGTGATTCAAAAGAAACACGGGCTTGAACCTCGCGTCCTACATCTGTTGGGCAGACAGTTGTTCCAGCATCTCGCGCCTGTAGTTGACGCGCACGCCGACTCTGTCGTCGCTCAGCATTCTGGTTACGCCGTACGGGTTGATGGGAACCCCTGGTAACTTGGTGCTGAGGAAGGGGATGGGCATGAACGGGTTGAACATCAACAACGTTAACCACGTGGATCTCATGGGAGATGTTGACGCGGGCGTTATGTATGATGCGGTTAGCCACGACATCCTTCTTGCCAGTCGTGTTTGAGGGGATCTCAGAGCAGGCTCGAGAGCAAGTCCCCGAGGAGACTTTGCGGTACTGTCGCGCCTTAGGGCTCTTGGAGCCGGAAGAGAGGAACTCTTCATACTTTGCCTGGTCGAACTTCACGACAAGTGATTCGACCATTTTTTTCATATAGGTGATGTCACCTTGCGCCACAGCTTGCTTATCAGTAGAGAAAGTAGTCCCCAGCGGAGTCCCCATCTCTTATTTGTCAGAGGAAAATTGAAGATCGAGGAGTAAATTCTTTGTTTGATTGTAAAGAAAGTTATAGTGGATCAATAATCCTCTTACAAGAGAGGGAAGATATTCAAACTTGAATCTCCCCTTTATTTAAAGCCTGGTTCTTGATGTGGCGATAGAAAGTGAATCTTATTTTTCGTTGACTGGGTGAACGTCAGGACCTTTTGAAAATCCTCTCTTTGGATAGTAGACGAAGTAAGACAGCTTCTGTCTGCCAAGAATCTCAAAGAGAGTGTAGGCAAAGACGAACTTATACGCAGCAAGTTGTTAGAAGAGTTGAACTCTCTCTTTCTTTTCAGCTGAAAATCTTGGTGTTTCTACAACTTACAACCGAAATTCTTTTGACCAAGAATTATCCGACCCCTTTTTCATAGCAAACTGGGCTATTTATAGAGGTTTCAGGGGTGAACGTGTCCCCTAAAAATGCTCCACAATGGGGGTTAATCTCTCATTACGTGGGCAGTAATGGACCGAGTAATGAGGGCAGTTATAACTGAGACGCGGGTTTCGAGCTTGCGTCTTGTTGCTAAAGTGATGCTTGAGGAACGCGAGCTTCCAATTCTGCGTTAAGTTTCACGTGAGACGCGAGCTTTGGACTCTGCGTCTTGACACTGCAATAATACTGAGACGTGGGTTTCAACCCTCGCGTCTCGGTCCTTGCAGTGATGTTGAGACACGGGTTTCAACCCTCGCGTCTTGATGCTGCACTGATGGCGATGATTAGCCCTGCGTCTGGAGTTTGAATTCTGCTTTTTGATGACTTATCTTCAGTGATTTTTAGGCAGCCTACAACTGTAACTGTTACAAGACTTCGGTCGACCGGCTACCTAAAACCAAAAATAGCTATTACATGTCGATCGATCGCCTAGCCGTCCGATCTCAACAGAGAATTGGGTGTCCAGAACTTTGATAGTTGGTCGATCACCTGGTCGACCGCAAGGTTTGACGGTTGACCTACCCAGTTGGTCGTCTGACAAACATGCACATGCATAAGTGCATAGGCTGCTAGTAGTGCATTTCTATTGCATTGGTCCGATCGACCGTCCGGTCGACCCAAAAATCATTTTAAATAAAGTTTTTTGTATAAAATTTATTTTTAAATATTTTACACCAGTTTGAAATTTGATTTGGCAACACATAGGCTATGAGATACATGTTTGAAACAAGATATAAAATTTTGAAAAATATTGAAAATGTATCAAAAACCAATCTTTATAAAATACCAAAA
The DNA here is from genome assembly GCA_038442645.1 of Agave tequilana. Classification (NCBI taxonomy): domain Eukaryota; kingdom Viridiplantae; phylum Streptophyta; class Magnoliopsida; order Asparagales; family Asparagaceae; genus Agave; species Agave tequilana. The sequence goes on from JAVJIF010031348.1 coordinate 134,736, forward strand.
TCAAAAAACTAGATATGAAAACTTATATTTAGTGTGTGTGACTTCTTAAACATCAATTCTTTATTCTACACTTAAATATTCTATTTTCTTACATCGGTTCTATAAGTCTTCAAGCAATCTTCAAGTGGGCTTCTCCACAAATCAATCTTGATTGTATGATCTTAAATCCCATCCTTGAATAATATTGAGAGTTGAACACCTTCCTTTGATGAAGAGTAAAACAAACTATGCTTTGAACCTGAAAAACTTAAACACTTGAACTTGATCAGTACCAAATAACTTTATATGATTTGTCATCATAAAAAAAAAACCGGAGAGTGTACACTTGGGCCAACACCAAATCCATCTTCAAGGCGTATCATGTACTAGTACACACTTGTATACATAAAGAGTTACAAAAGTTATCTAAAAACATACAACACGGAAGCGGTTCAAAAAGATTAACAATTTTTTCACAAGTAAGTCTTCCGTTCTTCTTTCGAGGCATCTCAATTTTTCAAGCTGGATTTTTTCTATGATATGACCTGAAAAAGCGGTTAATGACAATGGGGTAAGCTGGAAAGCTCAGCGACAAAGGTAATTCTGAATTAAGTTATTGCAAATGCATACTCCATCAGTATAAGGTTAAATTCTCATTTATACATTCTTAGTGGTAAAGGTCATCTAAATCTCTATTGATTTATAGTTTTTAGATTTAATATTTTAACACTTCATCATTTGGAACACAGATGTCTCAACTATATAGTAGGACCAATTTATTTCATAATACTAATTAGTCGTAAACTAGTCATATACCACATTCTTGAAATACACATGTGCACTGATCACATACCACGATCTCATGGAACACAAATAATTAGTGATGCACTGATCACAAATCGTGCTCTTATGGCACACAAAGACAATAATTCAATCATCACACTCAATGAATAAGCTCACACACTGTCATCTTTCTCTATCGGATCCCTCTGCCCTCTTCCTTCACACTGTCTTTGACTCCTACCGGATCCCTCCGGCCACTTCTTTCATTTTCAAATACACCATCTTTGACTCCTACTGCATCCCTCTGACACTTTTCTTTATTTTCATATACACCATCTTCGACTCCTACCAAATCTCTTTGGCCCCTTCCTTCACATATGTACAAATTTCATACGCATATACTGCACATTCAATACTGCATACAAATTCATATCATACCAATATGTTACACAAAATCGAGTTCATACAATTTCAAATGTATACACATCATGGATTCAATCCATCAGAAAGAAACAATACTTATTCAATTATTTAGTCACTTACTTAAAGGGTAATTATAATTATCAATATGAGTGTCTGATTTCTGATTTAATGTCCATATTTTAATTCTGATTAGAGCTCATAGCATGTTCACTTGAATGTTACAAGTTAAATATGTAATATAATTTATGAGAAATCATCACACCTTATTAACCACCACCACTTGGACTCTGATTGCAAGAAATTTAGAGAAATACCGTGTAACTTAGGGCTAACGGGTCGTGTCCACGAGGAGAGATGCGATGTAAGCTTTTTGGTATTTTGAGGGAAAAAACAAGTTGTAGCGTTTATGTTTTTTAGATGAAAAAGAAGATGGAGAGTAAAGAATTGATTTAAACTTGAAAATTTAGAGAAGATTTTAGAGAAGATAATTTTAAAGAAGGTTAAAGAAGTTGAGTTCCCAAAAGTAAGGCAAACATGAAAGATGACTATTACAGGGAATTCATGAAAAGTATGATGTTCAACCCATCACTTAGTTCCTCCGAGCTAAACTGGTCCCTTACTTTTATCCAAACCTGAAATATATAAAAAGAAACGGAGTGAGCTAGATAGCTCAGTGAGTAAATAATGATAAAATTTGATAAATTAAGAGTTCCGTTTTTATCCATAACCTTTATAAGTGATCTACATGAATTATTATGAATTTCAATTCTATAATGTGAAGCTCTTCTATCTATTTTCATAGACTTCACAATTATTAATTAGATGTCTCAGCTACCATGAATTTCTCTTTTTATTAACTCCTAATTATCTTTACTCTTTTTATTAACTCTATATTATCTTTACTCATACAACTACAAGTTTAAGCTTATGTATGATTTCACTATGTGTATATTCCTACATTTATACATATGGGTTAAATCAAAGAGTTAACTTTATTATTTTGGATACTCTTTGTGCTTACAAAACCCCCGTCACACAACATCATAATTAGACACCACATAATAATATTTGTTATTTGGCATATATATACATAGTTCATGAAAATCAGGTTCGATTCTCCATCTTTCCTCCTTCCACCGGTTCCCGCCCGACCCCTTTCTCCTTATAGACGCGCGCGCGCACACACACACACATACACACGATAATTGATCACCATCTTCCTCCTCCTACCTTTCCGCCGGCTCCTTCCTCCTTATAATTATATATGTATATGCATATGTAACAGTAATAGACCACCGTCTTCCCCTCTTATCGGCTCTGTCGGCCCCTTCCTCCTTATAATTATATATGTGTAATAATATACCCCGTCTCCCCCTCTTACTGGCTCTCACCAGCCCCTTCCTTCTGAAAACAAATATAGCACATATCACAATACATGGTATTTGTATCGTATGCAATAACGAAATAATTTCACATTGGCTATTAACATGTATCTACACATGTACTAATCCTTATGATATGCAAAATCCACGTTATATAGAATTGTTACCACATCAATAGTTTAACATAAGTCTAGATAGGTTGGATCTAAAATATTACACATATGACTATATATCACCTTAAGTTTATCAATATAGTACCATACTTAGAATTCCACACATATCAATACTGATTGTATTTCATAACCATGAGGGACAACATAAACTTGATCAATACAAGATCTCTGCTATAAGACCCAGAGCTCTAATACGTACATTACAAGAATAACATCAATTCCATAATACTAAAGGGTTTGAGTATTTACTAGGTCTACTTATGAATTCCTTCTAATTCCTAACAGGTCTTATTCTATTAGTTTGAATTTAATGATACCATAATCTCAATTGTTTGTTCTCTAGTTTACTCACAAAGTCTCTGTTGGGTGCCCCAGCGAGAGATGTCGTCTGTGTCCTATCTCGAATCACAACTCTAGTCAAAAATAAGCCTAGGGTTAAGAATTGGTGTAGAAAAAGTCTCAAAATAAAGGGTAATTTAATGGTTTACCTTCTACAAATTTCAGATATTGAGTCAAACCCTAAAGTTAGTGATTTCCCCTTGATGAATTTTAGTTTTTGGCCACCAAGCACTTGCACCCACTTCCCCCTCCCCTTGGCCTCGTATGCGCTGCTCAGGGTGCGTACCTGGCAATGCTGCCCTCGCCTGTCGGTCGGCCACCCTCGTCAGCCCGTCGCACTGCCCCGTTGGATAGGATGCTGGCGCAAGTAGGGAGAAGGTGTTGGCTCAGTGGCCCTTTCACTCTAGTTTTGATAATGATTAACTCATGTAGTTATAGTTTACTAATAATATTGTGATATTTAGTTTTAGATATTTGATCAAGTTATTAGTAAGTGATTAGCTTCAACAAAGGTGTTTTGGAGCTTTCACATGGTGATTCAAGAGCTCGAGCGTCAAGTTCACATCTAACACTCGGTTGGAGTCAAGCTCGTTGGATCATGTTTGGATCGAGTCGACTTGAAGACGGAGTTCTATAAGAAGACCTCGGTTTGTATTTAGTTTAAAATGTTTATATCATTATAAAGATTAGATAGTGTTGAAATGCTCAAATTCACAATACACACAAGTTTCATGTTTTGTTTTGGTTTTCGGTTTAACCGATATTGGTTTTCATGTCAAAAATATAGATATAATATCTTTTATGTATATTGGATTCTATCTATATACAACATGCTTAAAAATTGTTTCAATATCATGTTTTTGTATTTACATTAGTTTTGGAGAAAACGATTTTCCATTTCAAAATTCAAGTTTTAGAAAATACAGATTTTGATTTAAGGCAAATTTTCCAGAACATAAAATGGTTCATATAGTTTATAATATGTGTTGAATTTTTGTCACACATATTTGTATTTCAAAGATCTAATAAGAACTGATTTTTTTGAAATTTATGTGATTTTATGGGATTTAATTGAATTCAAAAACCTAAGTTTTTAATCCCTATAAGTGTTGGACCAGGCTGTTTGCCGGTCGATCAGACCGGTCGACCGAGGCAGAAGTCGGTCGACCGATCTAGTCAACCGACGTACACAGAACGTGCACGCAGCCCAGGCTGGGAGGCCGGTCGACCGGTCGGTCAACCGCCAGAGAGCTTCTGCTCTCTGAAAATGGCCCCGATCGACCGCCCGATCGATCGGCAGAGAGCTCTGCTCTCTGTTTCCAGTTTTCGGTCGACCGGCCGGTCGACCGGTGGCTCAACGGTCATAAATATGACCGTTGGCCGGTCGACCGGAAGGGCAATTTTGCCTTTTGCCAGACTGTCAACGGGCATATTTATTTGGGGCTATAAATACCCCATTCTTAAGCTGTTTTCAATAAGATTTTAAGAGAGAAAATTTTCAATCTTTTAAGTGTTTTCAGCAAAAGAGTTTTTGGTTTTTCAAAGATCATTCTTTATTTGTTTTAAAGTGTTGGAATTTCAAAGAAAATAGAGTCTTTTGGGAATTGGTTTTTGATTTAAATTTCTATATCTATTTGGAGATTTTTCTAAGTATTTTCTTTATTCCAAACACTTTATTTTCTCACACTTGAGCTATCATATCTATCCTATCTATTAGGATTTTGTTTTTGTGAGAAAAGATTGGTTTGTGTTTGTTGATACCACTAAATGTTGTAACCCTCCTTAATTTGTGATATCCCTCTAGTGAGAGGTGATTGTGTTGATATCCCTCTAGTGAGAGGTGATGGTAGAGGTTTGTGTTGGAATCCCTCTAAGTGTAGAGGTAATTGTGGCTGTGTAGCTTTGAGCCTAATCCCTCTCGTGAGAGGTTGATCATTGTTTGGCTAAGTGCCATCCCTCTAAGTGTAGAGGTGATTGAGTTTGTTGGTATCCCTCTCTAGTGAGAGGTTGATATTGTGTTTGTTTGTGCCTTGCCTCTAGTGAGAGGTTGTATTTGTTGAGAGAGGAGTTGTATACTCTCAAGTTGTATTTACCCAAATCCTCAGTGGAGGTTCCCTGTGTGGGAAGTCTTGTGTGGACGCTATAGTGAAAATTCTTCTGTGTGAAGGTGGGGATGTAGAGCTGGGTGCTCGAAGCTCGAAACATATCTTTGTGTTTGTTTTTGATCCACTATCTCTAACTCTCTCTTTTTACCTTACATTGATTCATATTGTCATATCATTCATATATGCTTGGTTTGTTTGTGTGCCATACTTGTGTTAAACCAAGAGAGCTTCATATAGCACCTCAACTCTTATTTAGAGGAATTTAGAGGAGATAGTCCAGAGCCCTTCACGGGGAATTCGCCTACACTCTTTAGCTATACTAAGTGTGTTTTAATTATTTTTAAATTTCACATTATTTGTCATTAGATTAGCCTTACACCTATTCACCATGCCTCTAGATGTACTTTCAATTGGTATCAGAGTCTACGCTCTTGATATTAGGTTTAACCACCTAGGAGTGAAATCTTGGTTGCTAATCTAGTATTTGCATTTGCACACTTATATTGTTTACACACACTTATGGACTTCATGACCCCTCCCATGTATGATTCTTCCAACATTGTTGTTTGAAAAACTAGGATGTCATGTACCTAAAAATCCTAGGTTTGCATGTTTTCCTTGCCGCTACCAAGAAATCCTATCTTGGTAATAGCAAGCATATAGAGGCCAATGCACAAGCCCTAATGGCACTTAGAAGCACATTTAACAAAGAATATTTATGTATGATTTCTCATTGTGATTCCGCCTTTGCAGTGTGGAACACGTTGACCTCCTCTGAGCTACAAACGCAAATCAATGAGAAGGAGAAATCTAGTGTAGAAGAGTCCGATCAACATTGTTATTTGTCCAAGGGAATGACTCCCTTGAGGTAAACTCGGACACCCATCTAGATGATAGTGCTAGTTCTTCCGGCGATGATTTAGTTGATGCCGATGCTTTAAATAAAGAACTTTTCATTGTTTGTGAAAAATTGCTTGAAAAATATAAAGCTTTGAAAAAGAAAAGTTTTAGACTTAATAAAGAAAATAAGGATTTGATTTCAAAACTTGATTTGATTTTGTAAGAGAAGGTTGAGATTTCTAATGAAAGGGACTCTTTGAAATCTCAACTTGAACTTGCCTTAAAAGAAAATGAAATTTTAAAAAATAAAAATGATTGTGAAATAGTTTTGAAGAAAATTATATCCTCAAAACTTGATTTTGTGCTAAAAGAAAATAAATTTTTGAAAAACAAAATTATTTCTATTTCAAATGAATTAGATTTGGTTTTTATTGAAAATATTTTTTTGAAAAATGATATTGACACACATGTTTACCATGCTCCATCACATAGTATACCTATTACATGCTCCACTTTATGTTCAAGTGTTAAAAATGATATTTGTGTATTGAAGAAAAGTGTTGATTGTTTGGGCTCCACTTTGAGCCAATGTGTCTTGAACCACACACATTTGGAATCCATGTTTTGAAAGAAATAAGTTCCACTTATGCATGCATACAAACCACGGCATACACATGCTCATCACGTTCACACTCATACACTATGTATACTCATGTGTACACTTGTACACATTGTGAACATAAGGGCCACCTTGCAAAATTTTGCTTTGATAGAATTTATGATTCAAATTTTGCAAATAAATTTATTTGGGTTAGGAAAGGTACTAACCCCTATGGACCCAAAAGAGTATGGGTACCAAAGACCACTCCTATTTTATTTGATGTAGGTGTGGGCTCTCACTCGACGTGAGAGTATTGGTGCCTTGAGATGAATGCGTTCCGAGCTTAATGGTGACTATTTTGGATGCATCACTTTCAAGGGAAGGTTGGTGGCAAGACCATCATGATTTGAAGACCTAGAGATATGCTCTTATGGTTTTGGTAACAATCTCTAAACTCCTATTTATGTTTACATGCTTTCATGATTGATTTTTAACATGTTTTTAGTTTTTCATGATTAGTATGTTAAATGCCATAATAATTAGACCCATGATATACATGCATAGTATCTGAGATACACCCATGTTCACATGGATCCATATTTTTGTGTTCTCATTTTAGTTTACCTATTATGTATATCATAGTCTAATACATGTGTATTTACATAATGATCATATTGATATATGTTTTGTTTTATACTTCATGTTTTGATTACATGTTTAGATGTAACTTTCATTAAAACTTGTGTCAATACTTGTACAACTAGTGAGTCACAAATAGATTATTATATGTTTGTACTTATTAGATGTACTAGTATAGCCTAGTTTTGATGATTAATGCATTTCAACTTGTATTCCCTATTTTTGGACATGTTTTTTATGATAATATGTTTACCTTCATGTATATATAAATTTTATTTAAAACTATTGGGTATACATGTATAACCTTGAGTCATTTGCCTTTCATGCAAAATCTCTTTATGGACTCAAATTGTGTTTGGATATGTATGTATACCTTTAGTTTTGACAAATCATACATATACCTTGAAGGATTCTTAGTTTTGATGATTTTCATGTTTTTGGTAAGGAAATTCATATGAGCTTCATTGCCTATATTCATGACTATGTCTTTCACACAAAACTTGTACACTCACATTACTTGATGTTTTCTCATGACCTTATTTTCATGAGTATTATATGTGCTTTATAGACTTTGAGTGTTGATTATGTGATTTTCATAATTTTCATGAAAATATTCTTGTTTTATTCCTTCCTTGAAGGATTTTGTCCTAGTTTTCAAGTTTTTCATAAAACTAGTTGCGTATTTCTTCAATTTGGTAGAGTTTTCAATTATGCTAAAATTATTTTCAAACTTATTTTTGAAAACCCCCATTATGGGTGGTTGGATGGGCGACCATGCCTTGTATGCTCAAATTGAAAATCATTCTAACATGTATATGATAGGGAGGTCTTTATGAGTTATACATTTGATCCTCATTGTGTTTTCAATTGGTATCACAATTGATATTTATCTTATATACTCATATTTGTTTCTATATATGTATGCTTCAATTTCAAATAGTATCAATTTTGATTGGTATTTAATTTTTCATACATATATATGTGTTTTGATTGTGCTTACTATATCTCTATATCTTAGAGCACAATTTTGTTATACTGAACTTGATTTAGTCCTTAATGACAATTATTTTTCAATTGGTATCTTATACAAGCTTATACATCGTTTTCATTAGTATTTCATAAAGGGGAGAAAATTCATGTTTACCGTTCAATCGATTTTGTTTATAATTGATATTTTTACTCTCACACTTTATATTGAAAAATGATATTTGTCAATTGATATCATACCTTTCAATTGGTTTTCTAATATCCTAATGATAAATATTTTCAATTGGTATCAAAAGTGTAAATTATTTTCAATTGATTTATGTTTCATTTTCAATATTGGTATCAAGAATATTAAATTGATATTATTCTCTATTTGGTATCTTTATTGCAAAATGATTTTAGTGTTTACCGAAAGATTGGTTTATGTTTTTCAGTTAGTATCATACTTCATTTTATATTGGTATGAGCCATATTTACCTAAAATTTGGTTTACTTTCATTTGGTATATATATATATATATATATATATATTATATATATATATATATATATATAATATATATATATATATATATTATATATATATATATATATATATATATATATTCTTACAATTAGTATCAAATTATAAAGTATTTTCAATTGGTACTAATATTTACTATTGGTATCAAGCTTTACAATATATATTTGTTTCCATTGGTATCAATAATATACATTGTCTCATTTTCTATTGGTATCATAATTTGACTTTATGGTTTGTTTTGACAAAAAGAAGAAGATTTCTTTTGGGTTTATTTTGTACCCCTTTGTTGATGAATTGACAAAGGGGGGAGAGATATGTTTGGAGTATATATGCATGTTTTCTATGTGCATGTTTACTTTATGTTTATTTCATTGCTTTTTACAATTGGTATAAGAGCATTTATTTTACATGCTTTACAATTGTTATAAGCAATTGGTATAAGAGCATTTGTTTTTATTGGTATAAGAAAAATTGGTTTGTTTACTTTTATAATTGGATTAAGAGCAAACTGCTATCATATCATATATGTTTATTTATGCATATTTATGCATGTTTATATGGAGCATTCATTACATATCTTTATTGTTTATTGCTATGCATGAGTTAAGGGGAGCTTCTATGAAGCTTAACTTTAATCCATGCATATATAACTCCATAAGTTTTGTCATCATCAAAAAGGGGAGATTGTTAGCCCAGTGGCCCTTCACTCTAGTTTTGATGATGATTAACTCATGTAGTTATAGTTTACTAATAATCTTGTGATATTTAGTTTCAGATATTTGATCAAGTTATTAGTAAGTGATTAGCTTCAACAAAGGTGTTTTAGAGCTTTCACATGGTGATTTAAGAGTTCGAGCGTCAAGTTCACATCTAGCACTCGGTTGGAGTTAAGCTCGTTGGATCGTATTTGAATCGAGTCGACTTGGAGACGGAGTTCTACAAGAAGACCTCAGGTTGTGTTTAGTTTAGAATGTTTAGATCATTGTACAGATTAGATAGTATTGATATGCTCAAGTTCACAATACACACACAAGTTTCATGTTTTGTTTTGGTTTTCAGTTTAACCGATCTTAGTTTTCATGTCAAAACATAGATATAATATCTTTCATGTATATTGGATTCTATCCATATACAACATGCTTAAAAGTTGTTTCAATATTATGTTTTTATATTTACATGAGTTTTGGAGAAAACGATTTTCCATTTCAAAAATTCAAGTTTTGAAAAATACGGATTTTAGTTTAAGGCAAAATTTTCAGAACACAAAAATGGTTCAAATAGTTTATAATATGTGTTGAATTTTTATCACACATATTTGTACTTCAAAGATCTAATAAGAACTGATTTTTGTGAATTTTATGTGATTTTATGGGATTTAATTGTGGTCAAAAACCTAAGTTTTTAATCCCTATAAGTTTGGACTAGGCTGTCGCCGGTCGACCGGACCGGTCGACCAAGACAGAAGTCGGTCGACCGGTCCGGTCGACCGACGTGCACAGAACGTACATGCAGCCCAGGCTGGGAGGCCGGTCGACCGGGTCGGTCAACCGCCAGAGAGCTTCTGCTCTCTGGAAATGGCCCCGGTCGACCGGCAGAGAGCTCTGCTCTCTGTTTTCAGTTTCCGGTCGACCGGTGGCTCAATGGTCATAAATATGACCATTGGCCGGTCGACCGCCCGGTCGACCGGAAGGGCAATTTTGCCCTTTGCCATACTACCAACGGGTAGATTTATTTGGGGCTATAAATACCCCATTCTTGAGCTGTTTTCAACAAGATTTTAAGAGAGAAATTTCACATCTTTTAAGTGTTTTCAGTAAAAGAGTTTTTGGGTTTCAAAGATCATTCTTTATTTGTTTTAAAGTGTTGGAATTTCAAAGAAAATAGAGTCTTTTGAGAATTGGTTTTTTATCTAAATTTCTATATCTATTTGGAGATTTTTTCAAGTATTTTTCTTTATTCCAAACACTTTATTTTCTTACACATGAGCTATCATATCTATCTTATCTATTAGAATTTTGTTTTTGTGAGAAAAGATTGGTTTGTGGTTGTTGATACCACTAAGTGTTGTAACCCTCCTTAATTTGTGATATCCCTCTAGTGAGAGGTGATTGTCTTGATATCCCTCTAGTGAGAGGTGATAGTGGAGGTTGTGTTAGAATCCCTCTAAGTGTAGAGGTGATTGTGGTTGTGTGACTTTGAGCCTAATCCCT
>JAVJIF010031349.1:0-90765 GCA_038442645.1 Agave tequilana
TAACTAAAATTTGTGCTCTCAAGATATAAAGATATAGTAAGTACAAATTAAACATATGAGTATACAAAAAGAATGTTAATAGTGATACCAATTGAAAAGATCCAATGATACCAATTGAAAATATAATAAGATCAAGTGTATAACTCATACTTCCTACCACCTATTTCATGCACATGTTTAAAAGATTTTCAATAATAAGCATACAAGGCATGGTCGTCCAACCAACCGCCCTTCAATGGGTTAGGGGTTTTCAAAAATAAATTTGAAAATATAATATGTTTGAAAAACTCTACCAATGAAGAATACGAACTAGTTATATGAAAAAATTGTAAAATAGTACGAAATCCTTCAAGTAAGGAATAAAACAAGAATATATTCCATAAAACATGAAAATCATCAAAACTAGAATCCTTCAAGGTATATGTATGTCATGTACAAACTAAAGTATACATACATACCAAATATAAACGAGTCCACAAAAGTATATGCATGAAGGCAAGTGGCTCAAGGATGTATATGTATAGCTATTATTTGGACAAAATATACATATACATGAAGTTAAACATAAACATGAAGAAACATGTACAAAATGGGAATACAAGTCAAAATGTATGAATCATCAAACAAACTAGGCTATACTAGTACATCTAATAAGTACAAATGAGCGTTCAAGCACAAATATATAATAGTCTATTTGTGGCTCACTAGTTGTACAAGTATACATCCAAGTTTTAATGAAAACTAACATCTAAACATGTAATCAAAACATGAAGCATAGAAATCAAATAAAAACTCATAAACATACATATGATCATTTTGTACATGCACATGCATAGATCTAGGACATATACATTAGTTAAAACAAATGTGAGAACACAAAGGTATAAATCTATATTAAACATAGGTGTCTCAATTACTCATCATGCATGTCACTAATCTAAAATATGGGCATCATAACAAACTAATCATGAAACGTCAAAACATGCTAAAATCAATGATATGAAAAGCATGTAAACAATAAATGAGGAGTTAGAGACGTTACCAAAAACAATGAGGGCAACTCTCCATATCTCTAAAACGAGGTGGTCCTCTCTCCAAACACTCCTTGAAAGTGATGCATCCACTATGTCATCTTTAGGCTCGGAACGCATCCACCTCAAGGCACCATCACTCTCACGTCATGTGAGAGCCCACACTACATCAAATATAATAGGGGTGGTCTTTGTACCCACACTCTTTTGGGTCCACAGGGGTTAGCTCCTTTCCTAACCCAAACAAAAACATCATGTAACTTATCAAAGCAAAATTAGCAAGGTGGCCCTTACGTCCACAATTGTACAAGTGTACACATGAGCATACATCGTGTTATGAGTGAGAACGTGGGAAGCATGTGTATGTCGTGTATGGTGTGCATGCATAGAAGGAACTTGTTTCTTTCGAAACATAGATTTCAAACGTGTATGATTCATGGCACAATGGCTCAAAGTGGAGCCCAAACAATCAACACTCTTCTTAAGCAAAGATATATCATTTTCAATCATGGAAGAAGAGGTGCATGCAATAAGTGAGCTAGAATGTAAAGCTACACTAGTATGGTAAAACATGTGAATCTATATCATTTTTCAAAGAAATATTTCATTAGACATCACATCCAATTCCTTGAAATAGAAACAATTTTCATTTTTAATGATTCATTTCTTTTACAACAAACTCAAGTCTTAAAGACAAGTTTTCATTTTTCTTCAAAATATCATTACAATCATTTTTATTTTTCAAAATCTTGTTTTCATTTAGGGCAAGATCAAGTTGGGATTTAAGTGAGTCACGTTCACTTAAAATCTCATCCCTTTCTTGCAAAGCAATCTCAAGTCTAGAAAATAAATTTTATTTTCTTCTTTTAAACCAAGACTATCCTTTTCAAAAGTTTGTATTTTGAAATCAAATTTCACAATTTTTAGCAAGTTCATCATTCAAGGCTTGTGCATCCATACACTCATTGCAATATGAACTAGTACTAACATCTAATTGAGTTTCTGATTGTACCTCAAGGGATTCATCCCTTGGACCATGAAGCAACGTTCGTCGGACTCGTCTCGACTAGATTTCCTCTTCTTATTGATAAGCGTTGTAGCTCAGGAGATGTCAAATTGTTCCATACTGTAAAAGCGGAATCATAGTGAGAAAACACATGTAAATATTTTTTGTCAAGAGATGCTCTAAGTGCCTTTAGGGCTAGTGCATTGGCCTCTATATGCTTGCTATCACTAAGGTAGGATTCCTTGGTAATGGCAAGGTGAACTTTATATCCTAGGGCTTTAAATGACAACTCATCATAACCTTTCATATACAAGTCTAGAGATATCAAACATAGGAGGGCTATCCATGAGTGCAAACTATATGTGTGCAAATGCAAATGCAAATGTAGATTAGTAAAACTAAGATCATACTCCTAAGTGGTTAAACCTAATATCAGGAGCGTAGGCTCTGATACCAATTGTAAGTACACTTAGAGGGGGGTCAATAGGTTGTACGACTAATCTAATGAACAAAATGCGAAAATTAAAATCTTAAAATTGCAACCACACTTAATGCAACCAACGAGTGTAGCCAAATTCCCGGTGAAGGGCTCTGGACTAACTCCTCTGATTCCTCTGAATAAGAGTTGAGGTGCTATATGAAGCTCTCGTGGTTGGCACAAGTGAGGCACACAAATAATCACAACCAAGCATATAAGTATGATATGATAATATGAATGATGCAAGGCACAAAGTAATAGAGAGAGAGAGAGTCAATGGATCAAACGCAAACACCGATATTTTTTTCGAGGTTCGAGCACCCAGCTCTACGTCCCCGCCTTCACACAGAAGGATTTCCACTAACTTGTCCACACAGGACTCCCACACAGGGAACTCTATGAGGATTTGGGGCAATACAATCGGGAGTACACAACTCCTCTCTCAAATATAAACACAACATCTACACTTAGAGGGTAGGCACAAAGCCACAATATCAACCTCACAAATGAGGGATAGGCACAAAGCCAAACAAACCAATCAACCTCTCACTAGAGGGATAGGGCACAAAGCCACCACTCCAAAAATCAACCTCTACACTAGAGGGATAACACAAAGTAGGAGGGTTTACAACTTGGTGATCAAAAGACCACAAACCAATTCTTTCTCACAAAACAAAGATCCTAATAGATAGGATAGAATAATAAGCTAGTGCATGAGAAAAACCAAAGGAATGGAAAATAAATACTCAAAGAAAATCCTTGGGAAAAACTAGAAATAAGGTTGAAGAAGTTGAACCAAACACTTCTCCCAAAATCACTTTTCTTTGATTTTCCAAACCCTAGAAAAACACCAAATCAAATATAAACTTTAAAGCCCAAAATTTCTTTTTAATTGCTGCAAAAAACACTAGTAAGATCAGAAAATAAGCTCTCAAAATTCTTGGTAAAAATAGTGAAGAGAAAACCCAATTTATAGGCTCTTTGAAAAAACTAGCCGTTGGTAGCTAATTATGGTCAGAATGACCATCCGGTCGACCGGCCAATGGTCGAAATTTGACCGTTGCCAACCTCCGGTCGACTGCCCGGTCGACCGTCCTTACCGAGAGTAAGGAGACTTCAGTCGGTCGACGCACGGTCGACCGGCCAAACCAAAAGGCCTTTGTGCACGTCTCGTGCACATCCGGTCGACCATTCCGGTTGACCGGCTCCTGATCGGTCGACCGCTTCGGTCGACCGCCAGAGCCTGGCAGACAGAAATATAAGATTTGAAAAACTAGGTTTTTATTATCCTATTAAATCCCATAAAATCTCTAAAAATCCACAAAAATAGTTTCAGTATAATACTTTAATATACAAATATGTCTGAGTAAAATCAAAACCATGTTACAAATAATTTGAACTATTTTGTAAAGAAATTTTACCGAAAACTAAAATCCGTATTTTCCAAAACTTGGATTTTTGAGATGAAAAATTGTTTTGTTCAAAACTCATCCAAATACAAAAACATGATATGAAATGATTTGAAGCAAGTTGTATATGGATATAATCCAATATACATGAAAGATATATATATATCATTGTTTTTGACTTAAAATCCAAAAATACGTTTTGTTAAAATATCAAAACACCAAACTCATAAAATAGACTATCAAAACTAAGTTGTTTAAATAGTTGAAGCATAGATGTATATAGAATAAATTTAATATACATTAAATCATGTAAACTTATTTTGATTCTATCTATTCATGAAAACCAAGATCGGTTAAATCAAAAACCGAAAAATCAAAACATGAAACTTAAATAAGTGTGTGTGTTGTGAACTTGAGCATATCACACTATCTAATCTTTAACAAATGGATCTAAAATATAAACTAAACTATGTACTGAAGTCTTCTTATAGAGCGCCGTCTCCAAGTCGACTCGATCCAAACGTGATCCACCGAGCTTGACTCTAATGAGCGCTAGATATGAACTTTGACGCTCGGGCTCTTGAATCACCATGTGAAAGCTCCAAAACACCTTTGTTGAAGCTAATCACCTACTAATATCTTGGTTAAGTATCTGAAACTAAACATCACAAGATTATTAGTAAACTATAAGTACATGAGTTAATCATCATCAAAACTAGAGTGGAAGGCCTCTGGGCCTACAATCTCTCGTCTTTGGGAATGTAAACTGAGGCTCGGCACCCAAAACCCTCAGATGCTTGTAAGATACTTCTTTGCCCGTCCAAAATTTCTCTGGTAAATCTCCATTCAGGGGAGCTGAAGGAGATAGGTTGATAAGATAAACTTATGTTATCATTTCCTCACCCCAAAAAGATTTTGGCAATTTAGAGTGACGTAGCATACACCGGATCCTCTCCATAATGGTTCTATTCATCCTCTCGGCAATGCCATTTTCCTGAGGTGTCTTTGGGACGTCTTCTCATGTTTGATCATTTGTTCAACACAATACTGTTGGCCAAGAGGCCCTTCACTCTAGTTTTGATGCTGATTAACTCATGTAGTTATAGTTTACTAATAATCTTGTGATATTTAATTTCAGATATTTGATCAAGATATAGTAGGTGATTAGCTTCAATAAAGGTGTTTTTGGAGCTATCATATACTGATTCAAGAGTTCGCACGTCAAGATCGCATCTAATACTTTGTTGGAGTCAAGCTCGATGGATCGCGTTTTGGATCGAGTCGGCTTAGAGAAGGAGCTCTACAAGAAGACTTCGGTATTGCGTTTAGTATGTTTAGATCTTGTGTAAAGATTAGATAGTGTTAATATGCTCAAGTTCACATACACACACAGTTTAAAGTTTACAGGTTTTGGTTTTCGGTTTAACCGATATTAGATTTCATGTTAAAAACATAGATATAATATCTTTCATGTATATTGGATCTTATCCATATACAATGTGCTTCAAAGTTGTTTCAATATCATATTTTAGTATTTACATGTGTTTTGGAAAAATCGGATTTCCATTTCAAAGTTTAGTTTTTTTAGAAAATACCAATTTTGTATTTAAGGCAAATTTCCATATCACAAAAATGGTTCAAATAGTTTGTAATATGTGTTGAATTTTAGTCACACATATTTGTATTTCAAAGATAATAAAAGAACTTATTTTTGTGAAATTTATGGGATTTAATTGGAATTAAAATACCAAGTTTTCAAATCTTAAAAACCCAGTCAGATTGCTCTGGCGGTTGACCGGACAGTCAACCGGACGAAGAGCCGGTCGATCGGAACGGTCGACTGATGTGCACGAGGACATGCACATTGCCAGCCCACTTGGCCGGTCGACCGCGCGGTCGACCGACTGAGAGCACCCGACTCTCGGGTAGGGGCCGGTCGACCGGGCGGTCGACCATTGGCTAGGCACGGTCGACCGGTCGGTCAACCGCAGACACAACGGTCAGAAAAATGACCGTTGGCTGGTCGATCGGCCGGTCGACCGGAAGGGCAGAATTGCCCTTTGTTGCTGCCAACGGGCAGATTTAGTTTTGGGCTATAAATACCCACTTCCTTGGGCTGTTTTCATTAACAATTTCAAGAGCAAAAATTCTCATCTTCTTAAGTATTTTAACAACAAGTTTTAAAAGAGTTTTGAGCTTAAATATTTTATCTTTATTTGTTTTTAAAAGGGTTGGAAAAATCAAGAAAAGTAGAAGTCTTTTGGGAGTTGTTTTGATCTTCATTTATATTTCAATTTAGAGTTTTTCCCGAGAGTTTTTCTTTGTAATTTTGATTTTCAAACTCTTTTTTCTCACACTTGAGCTATCTATCTATCCTATCTATTAGGATCTATTTTGTGAAAAAATTGGTTTGTAGTTGTTGATATCACCAAGAGTTGTAAACCCTCCCTACTTCGTGATCCCTCTAGTGAGAGGTGATTGTGTTGATATCTCTCTAGTGAGAGATGATTGTGGAGGTTGTGTTGTTATCCCTCTTAGTGAAGAAGTAATTGTTGGAGTTGTGGCTTTGAGCCTTATCCCTCTTGTGTGAGGTGATCTTGTTTGGTTAAGTGCCCATCCTTCTAAGTGTAGAGGTGATTTGTGTAGTGCCTTGTATCTTGTGTAGAGGTTGTATGGTTGGAGAGAGGAGTTTTGTACTCCCGATGTGTATTACCCAAATCCTCAGTGGAGGTTCTCTGTGTGGACGATATAGTGAAAATCCTTCTGTGTGAAGGCGGGGGACGTAAAGCAGTGGCTCGAACCTCAAAACATATCTTTGTGTTTGTGATTGATCCACTATCTCTACTCTCTCTCTCTCTCTCTCTCTCTCTCTTATTTTGTGCAATGCATCATATTGTTCATATCATATATATGCTTGGGTTTATATGCCATACTTGTGTTAAACCAAGAAAGCTTCATATAGCACCTCAACTCTTATTTAGAGTGATCAAGAGGAGTTAGTCCAGAGCCCTTTACCGGAAATTTGGCTACACTTTTTGGTTACACTAAGTGTGTTGCAATTAGTTTTTAAATTTCGCATTATTTGTCATTAGATTATCCATACATCTATTCACCTTCCCTCTAGGTGTACTTTCAAATACTTGTCAAAGGGACCAAGGTATTCGCCGCCGTTGTCGGTGTGGTTGCATTTCAGCTTCCTCCCAGTTTCCCTTTCAATTCTTGCTTAGAATTGTTGGAACATATCCAAAACTTGATCTTTGGACTTCAAGGCATAAGCCCACACCTTCCGTGAGTGGTCATCTACAAAGGTGAAAAAATAGAGTGCACCACCTAGAGTTTTGACTCTCATGGGACCACAGAGGTCAGAATACATAATATCTAATACATTTGATTTAGTAGAGTGAGAGGATCGTTTGAATGAAATTCGATGTTGCTTACCAGCTAAGCAATCATCACATGTCTCTAATGTTGTACCTTCTATGCCAGGTAGGAGAGACTTCTTTGCAAGGATTTGCATACCTTTCTCACTCATATGGCCAAGTCGATTGTGCCATAGCTCGGTGGAGATCTTCTTTTCTATAGCATTCACCTCCATCTTGCATATGCTTGCATGAAAGGTGTAAAGAGAACTCTCTTTCTTCCCTTTTGCAACAATCAGTAATCCCTTCGTTAGCTTCCATTTTCCTCCGCAAAAATGGTTGATGTAGCCTTCATCGTCAAGCTTGTCAGTAGAGATCAAATTGAGACGGATGTCCGGGATATGGCTCACATCTTTGAGTACCAGAGTGCACCCAAGACCAGTCTTCAAGCACACATCCTTTTCCGACAATCTTTGAGATGCCTTCATTTCCCATCCGAACATAACCGAATTCGCCAGAAGTGTAGGATGTGAAGAAGTCCGCTCGTGGAGTGACATGGAAAGAATCACTAGAGTCTACGAGCCAGCTGGTGTTGTCACTAGTAAGACCAATAAAATTATCATCATACACAATTATTACCTCTCCATCAGATATAGCAGCCACCATCGATTTGTCTTCTTTGTTGTCTTTTTCTTTCTCTTGTTATTTCTTGAACTTTCGGCATTCCCTCTTTATATGTCCCTTCTTGTGACAGTAGTAGCATTCAATTTCTTTCCTTGAAATTCGATTATCTGATTTTGATTTGCCCCTAAATCCGTCATACTTGCTATGCCTCTGGCTCTTGCTTTTCCCTCATCTTTCTGTGACAAGTGCTTCTGAATACGAAGAAGAACCCAATGACTTCCTCCTTGTTTCTTCATTTAGTAGACTCCCGGTCACTTGGCTCATAGTGACAACGCCATTAGGGGCCGAGTTGCTTAGTGAAACCACAAGAGTTTTCCAGCTATCTGGTAATGAGCTCAGAAGTAGCAGGGCCTACAGTTTATCATCAAGAGTCATCTTCATAGAAGAGAGCTGATTAAATAATACTTTGTACCTCATTCAGATGTTCGGCGATTAAGCCATTCTCTTTGTACTTCAGGTTCACGAGCCGTAGGATTAAGAACAACTTATTCCCCACCGTCTTTCTCTCATAGAGATCTTCCAATTTCTTCCAAAGAGAATGTGCAGACGTCTCGGTGGACGCATGGTGACGTTGTCGTTGAGCCATTGCTGAATGTATCCCACTGCTTTTCGATTAAGCTTCTTCCAATCGTCATTGGATGTAGTCTCCGGCTTGGCTATCCCTCTACCGGTGCGAAGAGATCCTTGCAGTAGAGGATATCTTCCATCTTTGACTTTCAGATCATTCGGCTGTTTCCGTTGAGGTTGAGCATACGAATGTGATTGGAAGTCGCCTCCATAGCTTTACATAGGAGCTTAGAAAACCTTCGCTCTGATACCACTTGCTAGAAAGCAAAGACTTTCCCGTTCTTTGTTTTGTGAAAAAAAAAAAGAGTGAGAGAAAAAATCACACAAACAGAGTACACCAATGATTTACCCAGGTTCGGCTCTAATGTGATGCCTACGTCCTCCCCACATCTTTCTCCACCAATCTCACTATAGGAATGCAAAATATAAAGGTGTCTTTTTCAAGCCGATATAGCGTAGCTTGAGGATTTTCAACTTCTCACAATGATCTTGAGAGGATGCACACTCACTCACAACTCTCGTGTAGTGATTTTTTGTTGTTGTTTCTACAACTCTCATCTCCCCTCTTATATAGAGAAGATTAGGCTCTTTGTATTCCCCACATTATAATGAGAGCACTCTTTTCTATGCCTAGAAAAGCCGAAAGAGCAACCCTTCCATCTTCCAAAGCATAGAAGAAAACCTACAAATCTGTCCAAATTCGTGCAAGCAGAATATAACTGGACATGCAACTTCAAACGAGGATAACTTCATCAATACTCATCCAAATGCTTTGATTCAAAGCCTGAGATAATTATGGAATGTTCCTCTACAATTTCTGTGTTGATGACCAAGCCAAATAATGATTGCACTGCATTCAAAATTGCCCTCCAAAATCTCATCTTGTCACAGAAAACTACATTCTGAAAATTGACTATGTCATTGGCTAACCCAACTAGGTGACCAAACTCAAGCACCCGAACCATGACAATTCATCATGGGGATGGACTCCGTTTCCATCAATATGGAGGGAGGCAAGGCGCGAGGCCGAGCGAACGACGGGTGATGATATCAAAGTGGAGCGGTAACATCTTCCTGCAGAGCATCCAAAGTATGCAGTAATTCTCTCCTCCTTCCAGCAGCAGCACTGAGAGGAGAAGAGACCTGAGAGTAGAGGCGAAAAGAGAGCTAGAAACGGGTCGTGTTCGGTTCGGGTAAGATCATTAACTTCAACCACAACCCCAAACCTCACTGCGGGGTCCATCACCATCCCCCGGCGCAGTTATCTACAGGCCCTATTAATAAATAACTACCCCGTCACTCTCGCCTCTAAACTCGCTTTTCAAATTTCCCAACTCCCAACAAGATATCTCGCCGGCGAAAGCTGAAACCTCTCTCTCCCCCTCTCTCTTCCCAAAATGCCCTCGTCTCACTCCGACTTCGAGTTCGCTGTAAGAGAGAAATTATCGCCGACTTCCCTCTCCCTCTTGAGATTTCGCTGATTTTTTGTTTTTGTTTTTTCTAAATGCAGGGATCTATTCAGCCGACGTTTGCGATCGGGTGGGGCTGATCTCTTGGATTGTTTCGATCTCTGGTTTCAGATTCGGTTTCTTAATTTCTAGGGTTTGATCTGGTTCGATTTTCTTTTGTCCCCTTATTTGCAGTGAGTACACGTTTGCTGATGCCGGCAACTTGGAGCATTGTGCGAAGTACTTGAATCAGACGCTGGTGACCTTCGGATTCACTGCCTCGCTCGATCTGTTTGCTGCGGATCCTGTGGGTGACCTCGATTCGAAAGATCTGCATTGTATTTGATATTTTTGTTTGAGATTTAAGTTAATTTTTGTATTTGTTTGATTTGCGTGGTCGGAGGGTTTGTATTTTTAAAATCAGTTAAAGTTGAGAATAATGGTAGGTTTTTTTCCAAATGGGACAGAGAAGGAATTAAGATGCAAGAATATCGAAAATTTTACAGAATTAATTTAAGTTTGGTATTTCTTTGATTTGAAAAATTATTATTTTCATAATTAAAAATATGTGATGCTAAAGAACATGACCCAAAAAAAGTTCTGATATTGATTGCAAAAAGAATTTCTATTGCCATGCAGGGTTTCGGGTCTAAAATTGTCTGCTAAGTCTTTGTTTTTGCTTGTTGATGTTAGGTTTCAATTGCAAGGACATGCAATTGTATGTATTCTTTGCTTCAGCAGAGGCAGCGCGATATCGAGTTCAGGGAGTCAGCCAACGATCAGAGGCAAAGGTTTGATTTTTCTTTTGATCAGCACGTTAATTTATCAATTTTACCGTCTTACCATCTTGGGGGCTGTTGCATTTAATTACTTAATGGTGATTGAGAACTATATTGCTTAAGAACTCTTATTCACTTGTTTTAGTCTAAGTTAAAAGATACGTTTAGTGGAGCGTCCACAAAGCTGTAGGGTTCTTTTTCTTAAATCACTTTTAAAGTGAATTCACTAAGGAGGCTGGGCATATGTTCTTCTTAAAGAATCATAGTTAGACATATGGTCCCAATTGCTTTTGCTGCTTACTTTACTTATTTACAGATGCAGCATTATCTATTGACTGTTTGTTAACTTTGTTTTTGTTTATTCTATTATATTACGGGTTTCCATGGTCTGTTGTGAATTATAGATAAAATTTGGTTTAACTGTTAATTCATTCTCTATCTCCAGTGTTTGCATTGAAAAATCACAAGTGATATGCTTAAGATCGAGAATGCATTGATCCCGTCACGTTTCAATTGTAGAATTGTAGCGAATGATTTCCCTTCATTTATTTGAGCCTGACTTAAGCTCAAAATATTTCTTTGCACTGTCACTCGAAATGCTGTAGCTTCTTTTTCTTCAATTGATCAGTTTTAAATGTTTAAAAGTCTTTTTTGTTCTGTTCTTTTACCAATTGTTTTGGTTTCTTTCACAGTGAGAGCGTTAGTACATGAATGAGGCTAGGCCTGCCCTTTGTATGACAATGGAAATTAGCACATCATACCTATCAACTGGTGGTACTAATCTCATTTATTTATTAGGTCACCGGTTAGGGTTATCTCTTAGTTACTTGGATTAATGAATGCA
The DNA here is from genome assembly GCA_038442645.1 of Agave tequilana. Lineage (NCBI taxonomy): Eukaryota > Viridiplantae > Streptophyta > Magnoliopsida > Asparagales > Asparagaceae > Agave > Agave tequilana. The sequence continues at coordinate 11,606 of JAVJIF010031349.1, forward strand.
TTATTGTAGGGTTCCTATTAATAATCAAATTTGATCTTCTTGGCAAACTCCCAGTCATACCTTCTTTATTTTACATTTCTCTTAAATGAATACAATAATGTGACCAGAGATAGAACCATGGATGTTTTACAGCCACGGGTAGTTATACAATTATCGATTCAAGGATCTTGTTTTTTCATGACCTTCATTGTTTGAATCCTTCTCATGAAAAGACAGCTCAGATGTTTTTATCCAATACTGAAAGAAGAGGTTATCTCTTTCTAATCTATTAAACTTAGATCTATGAAAACTAAAAAAAGAATTATCGTCTTTTCCTCAAAATAGGAAATTCTCCATGCTTCAGGACCTTTTTCTGCTTTTTGTTTTTCCTTTTCCATTGATTTCCTTAACTGAAAAGGATTTATAAAATCATAGAGCAGAATTGTTTTATATCATAGGATGGTTTCTTCTAACTTGACTAGAATTACCAATCCTAGCTAGTTAACTTAGCCTAAAAAATCATGACAACTCTTCATTTCGACTCTAGATCATATTTAGAATTCAAACTCTACAAGCGCTGCACTTAATGTTTTATTCTTTTGTTGTTTGTTTCAAGTGAAGAAAAAGAGGATGGTTTTGTTAGGTAGTTGACACTTACTATAAAACATAGTCGAATCTAAATGACATGAATCCTAAAGATTATTCATTTACATTCCCACTGCGATGCTTTGCATCAAAGCCATCCCAGTTTAATGATAAGTAGACAAAGGTGGTTTACTAATTTTTTTAGGGAAAAGGTGGTTTACTAAATTACTAGGGTATTCCCCGGAAGCAACGCGTTGCAGCAACAACACCTTAGTGCAATGACAATTGTGTAAGGGTGGGTTAGGGTACCTTAACTATCACATTGACTTTCGAATGTGATGCTAAATAGGCATAGAATAGAGGGTCATAAGAGAAATATGGTAAGAGGCATATGCATAAGAGTATAACTAATTTAGGTATTTGGAATATATGTAACATGGTTTAAAATATCGCTGATTCTGATATTATATCGACAATATCGTATCGAATTTTGTGGGTAAATATCGCTGATTCTGATATTATATCGACAATATCGTATCGAATTTTGTGGTACCCAATGTAATATTAACTGTATAATATTTGTTAATATTGGAACCAATATTACTGACATGGCTGATATTCTTGATATACTACCAATATTGATACCCGATACTGATATGGATACTAAAAAACTTGGGCCAATACCGATATTGGTACCGAGATTTCAAGCCATATTGTGTACACTTGTGACAAAAACGATGGAATTGTTAGATATGATGGCTTGAAGAAGGATTAATATAATTTGTTTGCAGGAAACTAAGTGGATAGGTAAAATTTAGAGAGATTGATAAATTGGCTACAAAGTTTGGTATACTGGTAACAACAAGAATAGTAGGGTGGAAATACTTGTAGATAATATATTTGTGGTAGGAATTTTCTGCCACAGACGATTGGATGCTCCCGATTGATCTTGACAAAAACACAGAAGAAGAAAGAACACCTTTCAGATTAGGAGCACTGGTGTGGTGCCGGCCGAAGCTTTTGGGCGTGAGAGCATCTTTATTTGAGAAAAGTAAAGAATACTTGTATGTGGTGTTTTTGGTGATAATCAGAAGCGAACCCTCTTCTTGATGGAGAATGAGTTGCATAAATACTTGACTAGCTGTTTATGTACGTCAGGTATTTCGGATCTCAAAATTGCACGATCGGCACGTTGTGATTTCCTTGTAACTGCTCAGCTTGCGTCGCTTGACTGTAGGGATTGCCATGCAGAGATTTCTGTCACTGCCCATAACATCCAACATTGAAGTAGGGGTGTTATAGTGTTTAGAATGTGGGGATGATCTGGCGGAGTAACTGAATTCGTAAATCGCGGGGATTATGCCATCTAACTGTAAGCAACACAAGAATGACAGGCTTTAGAGGGGATTCGTATCGGAGCCTTGGGTAGCTCCGAAAAGGATCCTTGTACAGATTGTTGAAGTCTCTAGAGAGTTGCACAACTCCGTTTAATTAGTGGATACGAGTAAGTAATGTCTGACTAGATTGGGTTCAGAGCGAGGCCCAAGGCTTCCTTCTTGGGCCCATGTTAGGGTTGTATGTTAGCTGGGCCCTTTGGTGGAGAAGTGGTGCGTCCAAGCGGTGGGACACATGTTGTGATCTTGATGAAAGTCAAAATCTGACCACTATAGATGCCCTCTCCGCCGCCTCCTTCTAGGAGTCTCCGAGTGAGAAGGAAGGGAGTGGATTAATCCTATCCTCCGGCATGACCTTTTGAGTAGTCGGAGCGTCTTCTTGTGTTTTGTGGGTGAACAGTTGGAGAGCATTTGAGGGCACCTTTTTGTGCTTTTGCATTTAAAGCACGTCTCTAAAGGTTAACAAAAAATCACATCACGTGTCTAGTCCATGTGTGCTCTGGGCAGATAGCCGTCGTTTGGGAGCCATCAGGACGCGTTGAGATTCGCGCGATGGTCCAGATTTAAGTGACGTGGACACTTTTTCAGGGCCATCATTGCGATGACGTAAGTTTCATGTTTAAATTGGGGGAAATTGTGAGAGTTTCTTTTCACAAACCCTAGATTTTTTCTGAGTTTCGTGCCTCTTCGTTTCCCTTTGGTTGTCTCTATTTCGAAATCCACCATCTTCGTTCTGCAAATGGAGAGGAGGAAAATATGTTATCTTTGGCGGTGAGGGAAGGAAAAAGAAGGGTGCTGAAGAGAAAGGAAAGAGAGTGCGCTTCCGAACAAGAGAAGTCATGGACTTCGATCCCAAGGCGTTGCTCCTCCGTAGTCAGAAGAAGGTCGATGCTTACTTGGCGAAGTACGACGTCCGCATGCCGTCGAACGTCCAGGTGTAGACTTGTAGTGGTGCCCTCCTAATACAAACATCCCCAAATCATGGTGGTGTTGGGGTTGAAGTTCCCTTTAACAAACTTCATCCGTGACATCTTGTGTCACTTTCAAGTTACCCCCTCGCAATTGTCGGCGGGGGCTTGGCGTACCGTTCTGGGCTTCGAAGCCCTGTGTGTTTCTTTTGCCCCCAACGCGTGTCGGCGCGAGGACTTCTGCGCTATCTATTCCATGATGAAGACCAACCAAGATGGTCGCTTTTTCATCCCTCAGAGCGGCTGTGATAGGCTGATCGTCAACCTAGTGGACAACGACCACGGATGGCGTGATGCTGTCATTCGGGCCTCTGGGCCTTGGGAGGCGGTTGCTGCAAAAAGCTGAGGTGTCGTTTCAACCTCGTGGAGCAGTGGATTGATCTTGCAGGGGAGTGCGTCCGCCTCAGAGGAAGTCTGGGAGAGGGTGCAGAGGCTGTTCCAGATTGATTGTGATCCCCGCAACTGGAATTGACTGTTGGATCCGAACAGGCCCTCCGTGCCCTCAGTCGTTCCGAGGCCTTCGGCGTCGGCTAGGGTTGATGCAGAGTCTACCTTGGTTACTGCACCCGTCGTTAACAAGGGAGACATTGGATCGAGTGACGTCCCACCTAAGCATGGTTCAAAGACTCGGCCTAGTCGTATCCGTCTCGGCCCACTCTGAGACGAGTCCGAGTCACGAGTCGGTCGACTCAACTCAGAGGAGACTGACTAGGCTGAGAATCGGAATTGACTCGGTCGATTCGGCATTATGATGATAATTTTGTGCCTCATCGCAATTCAATGTGGAAATAACTATATTAACATGTATTTATGAATATAGTTTGTTCAATTTACTATATTGTGCATGTATTTTGATATGCTTCTACCGACGACGCGTGTATTTATACTTTCGCTTTATGTTTAGTGTGCTAGGTGATATATTTTGGACATGTGATACATGAATATGGATGTCTACATTTTTTAAGATTTATCGTGATTTTTTCAGAATTTTTTAGCTTTCTATGTAGCGTTTTGCGCGTATCGCCCGATACCGATCCGAGTCACCGAGACCGATCCGTCTCAATGCCCGCCGAGTCAGCGGCCGAGACCGCGACTGTGAACCATGCGCCTAAGGGGGCGGAGCCTCCTACACTGAGCACCAGTCCGGAGTTTGTAGCATGCAAAAGGAAGCGCCCAATTAGGGTTGGCCCGAATAGGAGGAGGGACGCGCCAGAGTCTCCTCAGCCAGAGACATGTATGATTTTGTTTTTGAATCCTCCTGTATTTGTTTGGTTCTGACTCGTTTTGCAGAAGAGACGTTGGGTCGACTATGGCTCTGACGAGGATGAGTTGGAGAGGATGTTGGCGGAGAGGGAGGCTCTGACTCGATAGTGAGAAATAGATCTGGGAAAGCAGCTTCATCCCTCATGTTTGAGATGTCAGAATCCTCCGACTTGTTCGACTCCGCCGAACCAATGGAGTCTCCGACCTCCCTCTTCGACCTTCAAATACCAGATCCCGCCTTCGAGATCGAAGTCCTTACAGAGTTTGCACTCGTAGGCGACTCCGAGACGATCCCTCTACTCTGGTAGTCCCTCACTCGGAGCGGTCATTGTGCGAGGCTCATCAAGCCGAGGGGGACATTTGTGCAGGGCTTACGGAGATTGTTTCCCCATCTTTGGGAACAGTCTAGGAACCTCGAGCTCAAAACTCCGAGCGGAAGATGTTCCTGCGGAGGGAAGATAGCGAGGTGGCCTTCAGTCACGGCGATTTCCTCCGAGGTCTGGAGGAGTTTGAGACGGTGCCGTTGAGAGGCCAGAGGAGAACACTGGAGAACGACCTCTTCAGGGTGTGTTTAGATATGTCTTTCTCTCTGGTAACCATGTTGCCTTTCTAATTAATTCTTTTGCAGAATGCGGTGTTCATCGTCCAATTCTGAGTGGTCAACAGGCCGCCCTGAGGGAAAAAGATAGGGTCTGCCGGGAGGAGGGAGGCGGATGAGAAGCTTGTGAAATTCCAAACCAACCTAGACCGTGAGTTGGCCGCTTGACGAGGACAGGAAGGACAGCTTGATCGGCTTCGGGAGGAGCTTAAGGAAAGGAAGCTTTCATTGCGAGAGTTGCCCTTGGTTCGGGGTGAATTAGGGAACAGGATCTCAGAGCTAGAGAAGGACTCAGAGCTAGAGAAGGACTCCGAGCTGCAATCTGTCCTGAAAGAGTTGAGTGCAGTATGACAGCTTATCGAGGATGCCAAAGCCGAACGTGACTGCGAGAGGATTGCCTTCCAGGATGAAAAGGAAGATTGGTTTCACCAATTGGAGCAAGCGCTCGCTGACAAGGCAGAGGCTGAGGAGGTTGGCGATGTCGTGGCGAGAGTGCAGAAGGAGGGCTGGATCTTCAAACTCATGAAGTATAGGGAGGGGTACAAGGACGGAGCGCAAGGCAAAGCATCGAGATACCCTCTTGAGCTTAGAATCTCTTGTGGATATCAAGGTACATCAGCATCCTTGGCCTTCGATGCCCCCTCACTCCCTGATGCCCCCATCGCGGTGATCGGTGCTTCTCAAGACCTCCCGACTAGCGAAGTTCATGAAAGGCACATATTCTCTGGCCCCAAACCTCTTTGGGTTAGGTGGGGAGTGATTTCGGGTGCCTCACTCAGGGTTGGTCTTTGATGGCGCTGAAGACGTGTTCGACGAAGATCTTGAATGGTGTGAAGTCGGCTTCCTCTTCGTAGGCCTTCACCGGGTTCCGTGCGGGCTTGTTTACTGCTCTGACGCCCTGATTTTGATTCTTCTTCGGGAGAACAGACTCTGTTTTCTGTTTCTCTTTTCATTCCTTCATTTAGGAGAGTGATTGGTTACGCCTTGAGTAGCATCCCGACTTGTATGTGCTTCTGAGCCCGAAAGAGGATGTTCCTCATCCTGGTGACTTCACGCTTCACCAAGTATTTGTAGGAGAGAGACTTGCAAACCGCTGATAAACATTGCAGTTATATATCTAATGTTTGAGGCTCTCTCTGGGCTTCATCTTGATCGTGAGGAGGTGGTTATTGTTCTTCTTAAGCTCCCGTCAGGAAGCATATTGGTGATAGATGGCATGCTTCACCCTCTTTGAAACTCCGAGGTGAGTGCCTCGGGAGAGAGTAGAATCAGTCGTAGGCTGCATCTTTGAGACTGAATTGGAACACGCTACTTAAAAGGAGGCTATCGTGAGAGTGGACCGCCATCTTGTCTGGTATTGTTGAAGGTGCTGGATGAGATGGGTCGCCCCAGAGTAGCACTCAAAACTCGACATTATGAATTTTTGGGAAAGTGGTGAGGTGATTTCCTTTGAGAGTGATGAGTCGGAGGTTCTCAAGTCGTCAGGTTCCACCTTGTTGAGTTGACTTATTTCCTCAATCCGCTTTCGAACAATCTCCTCAATTTCCTCGAGACTTTCAGAGCCTTATGGGGGCTAGAATTCTCGAATAATCTTTTGAACAATCTCCTCAATTTTCTCGATGCGAGGGACCTTCAGAGCTTTATGGGGGCTAGAATTCTCGAAATGCTCGTCATCACTCTGGAGGTCAGATCTGGCGTGCCTCCAATTGCTCTCTGTATGGGTGATTCCCGCAGTAAAAGGTGGTGACAGGGGAGCCCGAGACCCCTCTGCCCCTGGTTCCTAGTGGATTGCGACTTTAAAAGAATCTCGATCTGAGTGACGAGTTGATTCTGGACGTGGGCCGTCGCGTCTATCTAGAGCAGCCTCCTCGCGCTCACTAGCCGCCTCCGCCTGTTGTTTGTCCAATTGCCTTTGGAGGCTGACGAGCATTTAGAAGAACTGATTTTCGGTGGGGAGCAGGGTTTCGTGCCCATTGGCTTCTGCTCTCAGGGCAGTAGGCGGGGAAGATTGACATACTCTGACGTCTTCGATGAGAACGTCGGGATGGAAAGAATGAGCTTGGTAGGCCCTGCGCACCCAGTAGCTGTCGAGTTAGTTTTTGAGGTGGCTGTGATAGCGGCTCAGGAGGTATTTTTCCTTGATGGGGCTATTTTCATTTGGCGAGGCTTTTGAGGAAGGGTTTGGGAAAGAGAGAAGAGATCTTGAGAATAGATTTAAGAGATCTCAATGAAAGCACCAACGTGGTGGGGATTTTCTATAACAGGCGATTGTTTGCTTCTGATTACCATCAAAAACACCACACACAAGTATTCTCTGTTTTTTTTCAAACAACGATACTTACTCTCACGCCCGAGGGTTTTTGGCCAGCACTAACACTGCCGCTTTTGACCCGAAAGGTGTTCTTTCATCTTCTATGTTTTTGTCAGGATCAATTGGGAGCACGTCCAATCGTCTGTGGCAGAAAATCTCCACCACAATATTGAAGAACTGTGTATATGTAAAAGAGTTGGGGATCGAATTATGCTAATAAAATTTATATTAGTTCCAAGCGAGAAACATGATGGGAATCCTTGTAGATATTAAAGGAATGTCACAGTTGTAAAGTGTTGGAGCTACAATTATGCTAATAAAACTTGTACTAGGAGAACAAGTTATTAACAATGTTAACTTTTGCACCATAAATGGGATTGCTTGAGAACATTTAAAGGTAAATTTTGGAGAAGATTGATCAATTAATATAGAAAATCCTGGGTGGAGAAAATTATTTATAAGAGAGGATATAATTGAGCATGTTGGTTTTTTATTTTAAAGAAAATAGTGAATATGAGAGGGCACACAGAAGTCATGGATATGGAGTTAAGAATGAGGTGGGAGATACGATTTTGGATCTTATAACATCTTATGATCTTATCATAGCAAATACATGCTTTGGAAAGAGAGAACAACATTTGATATTTTTTTAAGAGTGGATCAAACAATAGTCAAGCAGATTTTTTCTTTACTAGAAAAATATATATAGATTAGCATGCAAAGATCACAAAGTTATACAAGGAGGGGTCTTGTCCACAAAACAACATAGGTTGATGGCATAGATGTTTGTTTTAAGAAGTGTAAGAGAAAAACCATAAGGAAAAGGAGTCCAAGAACTATATGATGGAACTTAAGAGGAGAGAACATGATTTAGCTCAAGGAAATGATGACTGAAGAAGGTAGTTAGAATGTGGATGATGAAACTAATATTATGTGAAAAAATGTTGTTGTACTTGTATCAAGAAGGTAGGTTGGGAAATTTTTAAAAGAATCTAAGGTAATAGATTGCCGAATTAGGAGAATTGGTGGTGGAAATGAAGTTCAAAAAGCGATTATAAGTGAAAACAGGTATATTAGAGAATGATGTGCAGAAATGGGATAAATTTGGAGACATGTGAGTCAACAAGGAAGGAAACTAAGAAAATTAGCCAGTGAGACTAAATCCAAAACCTATGAGAATTTATACAAGAAGTTAGAAACAATGACAACAGAGAAGGGTATATATAAGCTTTGCCAATATGAGGAAAAGAAAGGTTAGATATCCATGGAATGTTAGATGTATTAAGACTGAAGATCTAAGAGTATTAGTAAATGATGTTGAACTAAGAAAATGTAAGAGAATTATTTTCATAAATTATTTAATAGGAATCATATTAGAGAACTTAAGATAGAAGCATGTATTATCATCGATAGGAAATATAGGTTTATTTGTAAATTAGGCTTAGCGAAGTTAAGGATGCGCTAAAGAAGATGGAAATTCGAAGAGTTGAAGGTATTGAAGTTTGATAATCTCTTGGAGATACAGGCTTAGTAGTGTTAGTTAAGTTATTTAACAAAATTACATATACTAGTAAAATGCCAAAGGAATGGAGGATCCATTTTGGTACACATATATAAAAATGAAGGAGACACAAAGTTGCTCAAACTAGCATGGCATCAAGCTTATGAGCCATATAGTGAAATTTTGGAAGAGAATATTACACAATAACTATGAAAAGAAATATCTGCTCCTAAAATCCAATTTGATTCACGCCTACAAGGTTAGCTGTAGAAGTTACTTATTTACTAGGGCAATTGATGAAGAGGTACTGAGATAAGAAAATATACGTGCATACGTTTTTCATTGATTTAGAGAAAGCTTATGATAGTTTCCTTGGGGAGATAACATGGTGGGTCTTGGAAAAGAAACAAGTATCCACTTGGTATATTGATGTGATTAAAGATATATGTGATGGATCAATAACATGGTGAGAACCATTGGAGGGGAGACTGAGCTATTCTTTTTCATTATATGCTACGCCTTCACAGCAAACATGCCTATCTCTTTGCATTAGTGATGAATTAACTTACTAGACATATTCGCAATGCAGTCCCTATGATGCATGCTATTTGCTAATGACGTAGTATTAAATGATGAGACCAAAGGACTAAATTCCAAACTAGAAAGATGGAGAGAAATTTTGAAATCTTAAAGATTTAGAATTAATAAACGAAAACATAATATATGAAATGCAATTTTAGTAAAAGGTGAAAAGAAGTGAGTGTATAGTACGAATGGATGATTAAAAAAAATACTTCAGAGTGCTTATTTTCATTATTTCAAATTTATCATTCATGAAGAAGGTGGACTCGAAGAAGATGTGATTCACAAAATCAAAGTGGGTTGGTTAAGTGGAGAAGGGGCTTATGGAGTTTTAAATGATAATAGGGTTCCCATGAGATTGAGAAAAAATTCTATAGAATGACTATATTCCCTGCCATGTTTATGGTTCAGATTGTTGCGTAAGTAAGAAACATTTGCAGAAAATGATTGTTGTAGAAATGATAAAGCTGAGATGGATGAACAACAATACACTAAGAGATAAGAAATGAGTACCTCAGTAGAACGTTAGCGGTTACTCGTATTGAGAATAAAGTGATGGAGAATTGATCAGATGGTTTGGACATGTGCAACATAGATAAATAAGTGTGCTAATTAGAAAAAGTGATAGATCATAGTTAATGGGGCCAATGAGGACTAGAGGGAGGGATAAATGAACTTGGATGGGTGCAATTAAGAAGGCTATGCTAATGCTTCATGTTACAGAGGAGATGGATCTTAATGGCGCTGAATTGAAGAAAAGGATTCATGTTGCCAACTGCAAAAAAAAGAGATAAGGTTGTGTTCTTGTTATTTTTGTTAACTTCATAATTCAGTTTTCTCGTTGGCAGAGACTTATCCCTGCATCCCAAGACATGAAAAACTGGACTATCTTCAGAAACCTATGGAGCAACATACATAGCTCGATCAAACTAGTCACATGTTAATATTTGGCTTTGACCATGATCATAATGGTCTTTCTGACTTCAAATGGCTGTCAAATACCACTTTTGCACTCAAGGACTATTTGTGTGCATTGGTGTTGCAGTATTCTTTGCAACCTTTTTACTGGCTTTTGTTCTGCATCAGTCACATGCCAGATGAAAGATTATTTCAGTGAAATATTTTATCAATACAGTCAACCCAATGAATGTCAGTTGCATATTGCTCTGCGGTTCTCCGAGATTATGACAAGATCATGGAAGCCCATTTCATTGATTATCTTTTTAGTTGCTGAAAACCTGTGTTTTCGAATCATACGCTATACTGTTGACCTGAGCCTGTTGCCTCTAATATGTTGCTTGTGTGAATCCCATTATTTCGTATCCTACCACTTGTATATTTTTCATACAAGAAAACTCTACCTTTTCTTTTTCTTACAACGTTTCCAAAAAAATTGTCAGTTTTCTCTCACAAGTCTGAAATTATTGTAATTATAGAGTTAAATGTTTGTTATTGTGTATAGAGTTCAATCTGTTTGAAATCTAAACATGGTGTAGGACGGGAGGGGATTCAGGGTTTGTGGTGGGGATTTTGTGAAATTGGGAAAGAACAAGAGAAGAAAAGAAAGATATGATCGCGGATAGCAACCCGGTCTCAGCTTCACCGCATATGATTCAATCCATGGGATTAAAATCAATACCCAAAACAAATAGCTTCATTTTTTATCAAATAATTCCATAATTTTTAATTATTTTTCAAAGATCACTACATGACTATATATAGCCTACGAAACATATACCACACATGCAATTATTGATAGGATCAAATCTACTCAAATCTTAATCCAAATTAACTCCTAAATCTTGACCAAATCTACTAAATCTAAATTCAAATAAAATTCTAAATCATACTAAATCTGGACCATCAATTCCCCACCATTCTCCCTGTCTTGAAAACATTCATTCTCGATAAATGTCGTGGTTGGTAAAAGGTAAGCACATCCTGGTTGAACCACATCGAATTCTCAATCAGGCTAAGGTGGTGGTCGGGGAATCAACACTGATGCGTCACAGTGAACCAAGGTGGTAGAGGTGAAATTGGCTTCCGTTACCAACCGGTTACGGTTAGTGTTCTAAAAATCGGTTTCATTATTCGTGCGGTCCAACGCTGAATAATGATTAATCGGATTAATCGGAGATTAATCATTTTTAAAATTTTAATATATTTAATTATATTTATACACAACTACATATGAATATATACAGTTAATTATTGAAATACTTAAATATTATAAAAGACAATATCTAGATGTGAAGTTATAAACCAGGATATGATGAACAAGGCAATATGAATAAATAGTATAAAAGAAAGAAGTAAAAGAACTTATCTCTTCACATTAGTAATCCAAGAATTTTACAACATAAATATAAATCAAAGAGCTTATTTGAAAAATAAGAAATAAAAAAATTAGTCAAATTATTAATCAAAATAATGAGCTCTTGATAGAGAAAGATTGCTAAATAAGTTAATTTGAAAAATAATCAAAAACAATAAAATATAAGTATCACTTTATAAAAAATATACAATTATAAAATATATCATAATTCATTTACTATTTAATAAATAACAACTCATCTACTATTTAATAAAAAATCATTATCAAATCATCAACATCACAACATAAACTACTTAGCGATCCAACACACACAAAGTGATAAGTTTTTCAAATAAAAAACATATGAAATACCTAAATGATTAATCGGGAATTAATCGGATTTATCGGGGATTAATCGGATTAATCGCGCATTAATTGGGGATTAATCAGAGATTAATCGTTTTGGACCCGATTAATCGCTCGAGCGCATAATCAGAGCGATTAATGTAATATTAAGCGGGCTGCCACTGAATAGAATTAATCGGCCAATTAATCGGCCGATTAATCCGATTTTTAGAACAATGGCTACGGTCGATGGTACCTTGATCAAGATACATGCAACATGTCGAGGCAAATCTTTCTCGCTGAAAATTGAACCGATTGTACTTTGTACCATAAGAAATCTGAACTCCTATGAACCTGTCTCCCTAGAAGGATCTGCAAAGGATGATATACATCAGACGATCTCAGGGGTAAGGGAACCCTCACAGCTAACGAAGAAGGCACTAGTTCTATGGTAAACTTCGTTGGGAGGTCTGCTGAAGTCTCTACAAGAGGCTCTTCTATTTCTAGCTCGGGCTCATAACAATCGTTGGCTTTGGTACATCTGCAACTTCTGGTTTTGGTTGTGTCAACCTTGGCTGCCGATACCCTTACGGATGCCCTCTAGAGTCTCCCGAAACTCAGTGAAGAGAAGGATTTTAAGGTTTGTGGGATGGAGGGGATTTTAGGATTTTTGGCGGGATTTTTGTGGAATTAGGGAAGAACAAGAGAGGAAAGGAAAGGTATGATCGCGGGTCGCAATCCGGATCTTAGCCTCACGCTTATGATTCAATCCATGGGGATCCGAGCCAATACCAAAGTAAATAGCTTATCAAAAATTTCAAAATAATAATTATTAAATCTCAAAGTTCATTACATGGCTATATATAACTTACAATGCATGCACTATACGTGTAATTATTGATAACATCAAATTTCACCAAATCTAAATTTAAATAACTCCTAAATCTCAACCAAATGTAATTTAAATAAAAATATCAAATCTACTAAATCTAAACAGTTTGTTTCTCCCATCAAAACAATTGTCTAATAACTATTTCAAAACAATTGTCTAATAACTTATTTGTTATATTTTACTCAAAAAACTTTGCTGTTATAAAGGTTTATGTTAATCATTCATTTGCACATTGCCTAATATATAAGCTTTGTATGAACTCTCCCAGTGTCCAGACTCCATGTTAATAACTATGCTATAGGGGTTCTCTGTCAGAGTTAGTTTTAATTTTACCAGATAGCCATATGTCATACTTTTGCAGCGCCTCACCCAAAACATTACCGTTCTAGGTTGCAATCTGACATATCAAGATTAGAGGCCAAGGTCGAAAGGCTTGAAGCACAAATAGCTGCCAAAGATCGAGAACTGGCCACCTTAACCCGAACGGTTTGTTTGATAGCTTATACTGTGTAGAAACTTTTTTGGTTGTACTTACGACTCACTTGGCCTGTCTCATGTTCTTTACACTCTTAAGCTTCACATGATCAGGAGGCTAAAGCTACTGCAGCATTCAAGGCTCAGATTGAAAAGCTGCAGCAAGAACGAGATGAATTTCAAAGGATGGTTATTGGAAACCAGGTAAAGTAACTGTTGTCATGATGCCTTTAATGTTCTTTTCCATCCCTTTTGGAAAAACAATATTGTTCTTTTGTAATTTGACCTTTTATTGTCTTACCCGACAAATCTGCAATAATTCCTCCTCCCAATCTTACTAGCAAGTGCGCACACAACAAATCCATGAAATGAAGAAGAAGGAAAAGGAATACATAAAGCTGCAGGTATATTTGTTACTGCACCTTTACCTATTATGCGTTTATATTGTCATTTCTCAATTGGGCCATGCTGACAGAACACATTGCTATTAATGAATTGTACACTGCAGGAGAGGCTAAACCAAGTGTTAATGGAGAAAAAGAAAGAATCTAAGTCAGGCATGGAGATAATGAATTTGTTGCAGGTATTAAACAGCTGTTTGTTGTGCTGATAATGATTGGAGAAGAAAAATAATCTATTAGTTCATCATGTGGTTGCCTATGTTTCCTGCAATCTCTTGTGCTTTGCTAACTCTAAAATATTCTTTTTCCCTTTTGAGCTTCTATTATATTGTTATCCACTGTAGAGATAAAGAGAAGACAGTACAACCCCAATTAGGGGTGATGCCATTTTACTTAATTAACTCTGTGCCACTCTAATATCTACCTTAGTGCTCACTCCAACAGTGTGCGGCTTTGGATAATTAAGATAATTCCCATCTGATGTCTCTTTGGCTAATGTTTATAGAAAGAAGGACGCCAACGTGGAACTTGGAATGGAAAGAAGGCTGACAATGATTTTTACAAAATGATTGTAAGGAAGAATCTAACTGGGTTTGGCATACAGTTTGTACTTGCTAGTTTTCACAATATTTTACCGGTCATCAACAGGTTGATGCGTATGAAGTGAAGAAGCAGGAGCTAATGGCAGAGAATTCTGATTTGCGAGCATTACTACGTTCAATGCAGGTGGTAACTTTTGTTAACTTCCAAGCTAACCCTGTGAATCATTAGTCTTTCTATATGCTCATATGTTCTGATCAATTTGCTGCTAACTACTTAAAGTACTTCTGGGGCGTACATTTAAATCTAAACTCTGTTAGCACACAAATATAAGATCACTCGTCTGTTTACAAGATTATCTTCATGAGCATAAATGTTGTTTGAGTGTGTGGTGTTCTGCTGTTAACAACTTCACTTGGCTCCATACTTGTAGTTATTTATAGTAAATTGCCTTGATTTGAAGTTTGAACTGCCAAATCATTAGAATTTGTTTCTTACATGTTATAAACTATTGTCAACACAGTCATCACAATGAGCTCCTTTTCTTTCATGATTGTGATTTAGGATGACTGATAGGGTAGGCAAAAGTCAAATACAACCGGTGCCAGAAAATTTGTTTATACTCTTGGGGAAAAAACAGATCAAGGGAGATTTTACAGGAATCTAAACTTAAAAGTTATTTAGTTTTTGGTCTATACAGAGATATTGAAGATTGAAAATGATGTTCTTCACTGTTGTTTCTGGCCTCCTAATATCTAAAATTATCATATGACTTGTTGATGCTGCAGCTTCACATTAATGAGCTATAAAGAATTCATAGGATCAGTTTCAGCCTCCAATGTGACAAAGAATTTTGCTTGCTGGGCATTTTGGATAAGTGATTGTTACGTGATATGATATAGTGTTTTTGGAAACTATGTTAAAAGCCAAATTGCATGGAGCAACTCCCTAACAGCTAGATTTAAACCTCACATTAATTATGGTAGAGTACTGAAAAGGAGAAACTTAGCAACATGGTTTCTTGGGGATCACTTATTGGACATCGAGTGCATTCTTACTCCTTGGAAACATTGTTGTAGAAATGACCTCTGTCATTTTAATGAAGTGGCTTGTGTAGGATAATTTAGAAAATAATAACTGTTATTTGAAGAAATCTTGTGGGAGTTGCTGGATGGTGTTCAAAGAAGTCCTCACTGAAGGGCCAGAAATTTCTTTATATTCATCATGTACGAGTAACACACTGACAGGAGAAAAAAGGCTATTTAGGAAATATACATAATAGACATTTACTCATTGGAGCCATAATTAAGAAATCATATGGGAGCTCCTCAATGGTTCTCAAAGGAGTAGGTACTGAAGGTATGTGGGCTTCTCATCATGTGTGACTGAAGCACTTCCCAGGGAAAAGGCTACTTAGGAAATACATGTCGTGTGTCTTGATGTCCGGGAATGAGAGTCAACGGAAGGAAGAAGGGAGGGAGGTAAGGAGGGGGAGATCTTTACTCCTTGGAGCCATATTTAAGAAATCATATAGGAACTTCCGGATGGTTGGCACAGGGGTGCTCACTGAAGCTCTAGAGGTTTCTTATATTCATCACGTGTGTGTGAAGCACTGCTGAGAGAAAATGGCTACTTGGGAAATACACACAATTATCATGTGCCTTGATGTATGAGAATCAGAGAAAAACAGTCTTGATGTATGAGAGAGAGAGAGAGAGAGAGAGAGAGAGAGAGAGAGAGGAATGGTTGACCTGAAAAGCCCTCACTAGAACCTAGTACTACCTTAAACAGAGATATTTTACTTGGGATATCATCAGACATCAGTTGCTCCTTAGTGATTATCACCAAGCTTATAAGCAACTGACCATGAAGCATCATATATTCAGTTTGATGATGTCATGCATCAGCAAAGATCATGAAGCATCATATATTCAGTTCGAACATGCCAAATTGTTTGATATGTGAAACATCAGAAATTTTTTTAACCAAGGAAATGACCCATAGCAGAACTGAACAGAGGAAAAGAAAGAAATAGGATTTCATGTGGCTGATCCGAGATTCTTGTGATAAAGGCTATGTCATTATTTAATAATTAGTCCATGAAGAATTCCTGTGACATAACCCTTGCAGTGATGTGAAGTGTTGTTTCTAGTTACATTCTATTTATATGAAAAATGAGATTTCTTTCACAGAGCACTATTACATTTGACTTTTCCCATTCTTTTTCTTTTGTTTAAATGCAGTTTTTTTAGCTTTAGTAATTCTTCTAGAAAAATACAAAGAGAATAAAAATGTATGTGCTTCACCTTGTTTCTGTCTTGTTCTTTGTATAAGATTTCAGTATGATCCAAGTCCTTCCCATCCTCTACCTTTTTTTTTCTTAGTTTGCTGTTATTATTTCTACTTAATGTTGTTAACATGTTACTTTATCTTGTTAAAATTGTCTAGCAATATAATATAATGTCAAAGTCACTTTTGCCAAATGTTTTTCATATAGATGGACATGCGTGACTTCTTAAATGCTCCAAATGGGCTACCACAGCAAACTTTGAATGTAAATGAAAAGCAGAATGCAGACTCTCCTCAGTCTCCTTTGGGTGGCAGGACGGTAGGCCTTTCATTTCGTCTATATAGAGAATGCAATTCTTCTATCTGACTGTTTTCACGTGCAATGGTTTCCTGTATTAAAATGACCCTTGTCTTGCAATGACTACATTTAGGATGTCTTTGACCTGCCTTTTCATATGGCTAGAGATCAAATAGAAGAAAGTATACGAACCAAGATGTCTTCAATAAAGGTACTATTCTATCAGTTTTTTGTAATATAAAATTTCACTGTGTCATGATCAATCTAATTCTCCTGTCAGCTGTTTCTTTATCAGTGTGTTCTCTGTTCATAATGTTATTTTGTTTATAGAATTTATTTTTTATTGTTTTATGGATAAGTCACGCATGGTTCAACTTCAAGATGCACAAAAAGGAGCAGAGGTGACCTCTGAAGCCACTGAGAGGGAGCTTGAGCTTGAAGCTCAACTTGTTGAAGCGAGGAGCATCATTCAAGAGCAGGTTATTAATTACCTTTTCTTTGACAGTGCTCCTTGCTTTCCGGATTGACTCTCAAACAGTATGTAATATAGCTGGTTTTTGCTCCATAAGTGTTTGATTTGCTCCAAGGTCTCTACAGTAGTGGTTCTGCAGTTGAACTGCATCTGTTTTTTGATCAGTTGTGCATTTTGTTGAACTTTGTTGCTGATTGTACCTCTGCAACCAACCTATTGGATGTTGGTGTGCCTAAAAAGTTTGACATTATAATTATTCTCATAATCATATCATGTTCTACTCTCAGTCCTGCCAATCCCACTATGGAAAAGAGCCCCTGCAATGGAATACTTCCTTTCAAGTTAGGTTTCTTCTTGGTGCAAGTGCATAAAAGAAAACGGCAGTTTACTGCTGATCTATATTTGATACAAACATGCAATATATTTATAACTGTAGTTATTGCAAATTACAGTCTTCTGTGATGCAACGCCAATTTCTGCATACTAACCACCTTTTACACTTGTCTGTATGTGTCTACTATGGCCCTCCATTACTTTCACTCTTCATGCTTCTGTTGAATTGCTCTGCAATTAACGTGTAGACCTTGACGATATCTTTACCGATATCACTAACTCTGGACCACAGGTTGAATTGATTGAAGCTGGAATTTAAGTTAAATTGTCATAGACTACTAACCTCCGTTAGTGGTTCTGGTTTCACTCAGAACTATTCTGGAATAAATGTTTCCTAACTACTCCTTGTGATTCCTTTGTTAAACGTCTCTTCCTGCAGCTTGGAAATTCATTAAGAAATTAGCATCTGCTATTAATTTTGATTTGGAAACTCGCTGGATCCACCAACAAGCAGAAATTTGCATGGAGATGTTATGTTGTTAGTGTATTTTTAAGATGATTGATTCCCCTGTATTCCATTTCTTGCCATTTGGCTGGATGTATTTGGAATCATAATTCCTGCTTTTTAAGTCATTTGACATGCGGTTTTTAAAAAAATCAACCTCTTTTCAACTTACATGTTTAAGTGGAAATGCACCAAATCCAACAGAGTAAACAGTGGCATCTACAACCTTTAATTTAACCATGGGTTCCCAATTACAGGTTACCAAATGGATGTCAACCTATTTACAAGTATAAGTTTGAGTTTAATCCCTAACGCAGATTCACTAATAAAAGTGAAGAAGAAAATGACAATTTAACTACCACCAGCTTCAATGCATTGTGGCTTTTGTATTTTGTTGACTCGTAGTTCTGAAGATAATCAAGAGATTTAGCAAACAAGTCAAGCAACCCTTGGTTTGCAGATTATAGGTATCACTGCATTGTGTTACAGATGCATTTGTCTCGTATACTCTGTTGATTACTCAACGGATACTGCCTTGGTGTATCTTAAGTATTTACTTGCTCAGCTCCCTGGCCTGTCTTCAAGCATTCAGTTCTTCATTTGCGTAAAGTGATGCATAACAAAGTAATATTACTTACCTTCTTTTATCATGTTTTTTTCCTCTAACAGACGTGCTATTATTCTATGTTATTTTTTGTTAGCTTGAGATCTTGTGTACTTAGTAGTTTTATAAGTGTTGGGGACACTGGATATGCATGTAGTGCTCAAATGCGTGTTATATGCACATTTATTTTAATCCTTTGAATATAGTGGACAAAATTTGAATTATTGCTTCCTGGGAAGTTGGTTGGAAAATCTTGACATGGAATTTCTGTGCAGGCTTCGATAATGTCCAAACACCTTGCAAAGTCTGAGAAGCCAAGGTGATAACTTAGAGATGCTAATTTCTTTCTTTACCTCATTTTCCCACTTAATCTCATATATTCGAGTCATTCTTTCATCTAGGAGACTCCATCTAGAAGCTGAAAGGGAAGGGATTCATCCAACATCTGCTGAGGTTTGCAAATTGTTATCCTCATGAAGATTTTTCCGGAACATCTTATCCACATAAAATGACAACTTTGCATTTTTTTTGTTGAAGGGAAATCTTCACTATCGGTTTGAGCATTCATTCATTTGCACCACCATAGAACATAATTTCTGATATATGTTTCACTTGCAATGTGAATTTTCTGTGTTATCTGTCAGTGTGGTAGGAGACATTCGGGGCGATGGCTTAGCTTTTAGTGAAAAAGGATAGGTAGTTGAAATAATGAGTTCTATTGGCACCATGGTTTAAATTCTCAGTATTGGTAACGGTATTGCCTAATGATTTTTAGTATCAATATTATCAATATTAGCCATATCGGCAATATCAACCCTAATATCACTTGATTTGTCGGGTACCTCAAAACCCTAACTGATATTGCCGACATATATCAAAATCGGCAGATATTTGAAATCATGATTGACACCTTTTGTATCAACCTTTTAATTAATTAAATGCAGTGTCATAAAAAATGACCTAGGTGGATGCCTAAACGGCTACTTTGAGTGGTCTGGCCTTCAGGCCGCTTCAGTTAGGCAGTCACTTGGCAACTCTAGGCAGTCTTGGCACCGGCGCTAAAGTAACTTTAGGTGTTGGGTGCCTTCTTGGGCACCTAGATCCGTCTAATTGTTTTTTAATTTTTTTTTATTTTTCTAACACTGATAAAACATTGATCCGAACAAAAAGAGTCTTAAGTTCATATCTCTATGAATTGACTAGAAATTCTTTGAGTGAAAATTTAATATCAAATTATTTAGGGCAATGTTTCAAATTAACTATCTATAAAATTTATTAATTTAGGAAACTATGTTCAATTCTCTTAAAAGTGATAGCCTTTTCAGTGCCAGGTAGGCTCCATTTTCTCTGGTGTCTCACTTTCTTAACGGCAGTTAGAGACCAAGAGTTGCTTGGGTTTTAGAGCAAGTTAGTTTAATCTTTACCCGCTAACCAATAATACTATTGGCAATATGGAATAATTTGTCAGTTTCATGCTAAACTTAGTATTATAACATATGCACAAACTTCCCCATCCCTCCGCCCCCTTCCCCCCTCTCTCACTCTGATTCATTAATCAGCTCTCTCTCTCCCTATAGGATTCTCACCGAGTATCTTAGAGGAACAGAGTTAGGCATGGGCCTATTTGGGCAAGTGCCCATCTTGAAATTTTACAAAACCCCTTCTACTTTTATTTTTTTTCAAAATTTCTCTAAGTTATCTATATATGTTTATATAAGATGCCCTTTCTGATAATGCTGCTGGCTCCATCCACCGTATCCTTGCTGAAAGTGCAAGTAAAGACATTTTCTTTATTTCTTCAATATTTGAGTTGTCAAAGCCTTCATCCAATATAATCATTTTCTTCTTGTTAAAATTGCCTAGTATCCTTGATAAGGGACTTAAACTATTCATATTCCCTTCTTTTATAACAGAAACTACTACCCAGTTTGCTAGCTTATTGGCATACTTGCCACATGAAAATTTTGACATGAGATTCTCAGGTGCAAGATGCTTGCCTCATAGTATTCGGCTTAGCGATTAAGTGTTTCCTGCAGGTACCAAATTGCCTTTATATGCATCATATTCTACACCAACCTAGTGCTAGTTTGGTACATTAATCAGGGTTCAAAGACTTAGCCGATCCAGTTACGACTGAGTAGAACTAGTCATGGCCGAGTCGTAATTGGATCGGAGGCCTCCGGGACGAGAACGTAACCCGAACCGCCTGTTGGCCCCGAGTTTTGACCAACTCGAGGCTGACTCAGCTTGACTCGGTCGATTAGCGACAAAACTTTGTTTGACTCGGCTGAGTAGAACTAGTCATCTCCAAGTTGGGCCCGAGTCGGCGGATGCATAAAAGGAAAAAAAAAAGATCGGAGGGATCTAGGACTTACCCCGTTCTCATGCCCGCCCACCGCCGCCGTCCCGCTGGCCGCAGCCGTTCGCCCGCCCTTCTGGTGCTGCTGCTCCTGCCCGCCTCCAGGCTCCAGTTCCATGTAAGTCTCTCACGCTCTGATCTCTCGGTCTCGACGTCGCCCGCCTCCAGAAAGAGAGGAGAGAGTGAGCGGGTGAGAAGAAAAAGAGAGACAGAGAGCGGGTGAGAAGAAAGAGAGAGTGAGTGAGACAGAGAGGGAGACAGAGAGACTTACAGAGACTGAGTCTCAACCTCTCTTTATATTGAATGTGTTAGGTGATATGTTTTAGATATGTGATATATAAATATTCTTGTCTATATTTTTTAAAGATTTATCGTGTTTTTTCCAGAAATTTTTAAGCTTTCTATGTGGCGTTTGATGCGTATCGCCCGAGTCCATTCCGCGACGGCGCGACCGATGTGTCTCAATGCCCACCGAGTCGGCCGCCGAGATCGCGACTTTGAATCATGACATTAATAGAGGGTGCAGTACTACAACAACAACTCCATATGCATGCTGATAGTTTATATATCAAACGGGTGGTTAAGCTAACATAGCTGTTGCTTCAGAATAAAGATAAAAGAGCCAAGGGCTTCGACCATAGTCACAACTAGCAGAGGCCAACAGATTGCTTCTTTTTAGAGAACTCTTTCCTTAGTGCAAGAGGGGAGGGCTTATGTCCAAGAAATATGAGGACATAATCAAGTAGCTTAGTAGCTTCCTTGTATTGGGCGCGCATTCTTGCGGTTAAAGCTTTAGCCATTGGGAACTGGACTGGCCTGAAATTATCAAGCAACTAAGTAGCTTCCTTGTATTGTGTGCCCATCATTTTTTTCTCTTTCCTGTGGTTACAGCCTTAGCCATTAGCTTGGATTGAAGTTTATACTGGATGGAGACCTATCTACACTTGAGAAGAGTGGGTTAGCAGAAAAAAGAGAGTGAACTTCCAGAAAAAAAGAGTGTGAACTAATGAAGTAAAAAAGGGAAAAAAAGTGTCAACTAATGGAGCAGTTTGTACACAACCATGTTACAAGTCCATCTTTCTCTCTCTCTGATTACTTCACACATGTTTCTCTTATTCTAAGTTTTAACAATGTATTGTGATTTTGGCTCATAACATCAAATTGGGAGATGAGGTTTGAATTCCGAGTCTTGGTATCAATACAGCCAGAGGTCTTTGGTATCTGAATAAACAATATTGAACATTATCAGCCGTTTCGTCTCTTTCGTATTGTCCACATCAGTATTTTATTGGCCGTATCGGCAATACCAGTATTGACAGTACATATTGGGTATTTGGTGATATTTCAAACCTTGATCTTTAGTAATGCCTGCATGTACCCACAATTTAGTGTGATTTTTTTGGTCCACAACTTACTAGTGCACGTAGATACAATTTTTTCTCATGGTACTTGACTCTTAAAAAGGTTTAATGCAATCAGAATATCAGGATCCAAGTGATTCCCGAGCCAACAGTTCATAGTTTCAGATCGATCCTTTTTGAAAAGCTTAATACTTAACCTGTTTTCCAAAGTAAACAATCGACGCTTTTGGAGTAATTTGGTTCCTAAGAGGTAAGGTTTGGAAATATTGGAACCTTCCCCCCAAAAGTAAGGATAGGTGAAAGGATAGGTGACGTGCGACATGCCGCCTATTTTGTTAAATAAACTTAAAGAAAGGTTAATAAATTCTAAGTATAGTATTACTTTAAAGTTGCTCAATTCTTTATAGGGCCATTTTAACACTATGTTTTCAGGTTAACGCACATCTTCACTAAGTTCTGAACAAAAACTAAGTTACTGCTCACTCCAAAGCTTAGAATGAAAAAATAATCGGCCAGATCTGTGCTTGCCTGTGTTAAAAAGTTACACATATTTACTCATGCTACTGTACATACTACATTGGCACAAACTAAATATCATTTACGTAAGTTGTAGAAGCACAATGGATTTTCTTTCTATGGCATGATCTATGCTGATTTTCTTATCCTATGAATTCAGGTGGTCCAGTAAGCCAGTAAAGCCTAGTGTTCTGATAGTACTGGTGCTGTATGCTCTGAGCTACATCAGCTTGGTGCTGCCTCTAAGCTCCACAGTAGCCGGGGTGCAGAAGATGGAAGTATCAAAGCAGGCACTAGTATGTAACTTTTATAAGTATTATCTGGATTTGGATGCTTGAAGTCGTAGGATTCTGATGCTGAATCCTTGAGTAACTCAATTGATATCTAATTAATGTATCTCAAAGACAATCTTTTTCATCAGTTAATTGTTGAAACCATACCTTTGTCCCACATGAAGTTCTCTTTTCCAATTTGTAGCATATTGAAAGTAGTTACCAGTTAATCGATTCAGCCTGAAGCAGTTTTCACATTCCTGGCTATAGCTTCTCTAAATATGTGGGACTTGTGATTTCAACTTTTATTGTTGTTCACAATTTATTTATCCTTTTTACTCACATCTCCATATACTGATATCCCATGAAGCAGGGTTACAGGGTGGTTTCAAGAATTTGGTGGTTATTTAGTTTATCTTTTTATTGATTGAACATACAAATCCCATGGACATTCAGACATCAGAGAAACTCCAATCTTATGAGACCACATTCTGATTTTCTTCTCTTCTTGTAAGTATTTGTGGAATTTAGGGTGTTGTTTCTTGCCTCATACTTTAATTGTTCGTTCATCTACTCTTTTTTTTCCCCAATTCTCTTTGTCATTGGGGCTCAATTAAAGTATCATATTTAATCATATAAATTTTTTTCCTTTTAGACATCATTGAATTTTTGGATTGCTTCATATTAGTAAGATGTAACTGATTGGGTGCAGGATCTGCTTGAAACTGGGATCTGTTCCATTGGTTGGATGATTTGTGCATTAATTGATCAACAAGAAAATTATTCACCAACATCCTGTCTGTCCCATCACTTAACGAATGAAATTACAATTTTAAGTTCTAGACGTCATGATCAATTACAATGTTTGCCTGAAACTGAAATCCTTCACATCAATCTCTAGATCTCAAGAATTCATTGATCAACAACCAATTGATTCTTCTCAACTAGTGAGAGAGAAGAAATAGTCAATTTCCATCCTGGTCTAAAATGTGAAAAAGCTGTATCTGGATCTCTCAGACAATTGCATCCTTCTGTAGAAACACTCCACGTATAATATTCTTCGCGCCCACTTCTTGTAGTTGTAGGTGCACACTTTGTTCCTGCAACATGTACTCCTTCAGTATGATGTTTTCCTTTCTCCGATCTCTGCAGCAGAGACCTCAATGAGTCCAACCATGAGATCCCCAACAATCTCATCTCTTTCCTTAGGATCTCTGAGCTTGATCAACATTAGAAGAACGGCACATCCCTTACTCTGTTCCTTCTCGTTTTTCCTCTCGACCAGTGCGTCTCTCCTAGTTGAGCTCCTGTGGATCCTCAGCCCTCCCATCACTAACCCTTCGATTTTCTCTATGGAACCAAGAAGGATAGCCTCCTTGAGACCTGGTCCGTGAGTAACAGCCCTCTTTTGGATCTTGCTCACATTGTAATCTGTTATATCTCCCATTGGCGATGATTCAACCAAGCAGTCGCGCAAATCCTCTGTTCCCATTGACAACATTGGCTCTAATTACCTGTCAAAGTGTGGAGTGGGCAGTGACCACTAATGGCAAGGTTAAACTGATCTTGAGCTTTCTATTTAAACAAGATGTTAAATTAAATGCCATATGACAATGGCAGATATGATCTATTCATTGATATCATCATTTATTTACTATTATGTGTGTAAGTGAATACTATCAGATTACTCAGAGTCATTAGGTTTCAACTCATGCTTTTACAGTAAATTTCAAACATTTTTATAAATTACTCTTATTATATAAAATGTGTCGAAACACTTTTTGACAATGTGTAAACTTGTTAACGATACAGTATCAAGCATCATTTTAAAGTTGTTTTAACACTTGAACAGCTGAAAGGAGAAAGAGGATACGATAAAAGCTTTCTTGATCTTGTTGCATCATTCGATACCACTATATATATTAGTTAAGGCAAGCATCTGAAGATTCAATGGTATTTAAGTATGGTTTAATTAGGGAATAATGTTAACAAGGTATCAACAAAGTCTATTGACATCACAAATTACGAGAACTTTTAATACCATATGTGGCTTGTTTCTTCATAGAGAAAAACCAATTAGTGTGGTAAATTGTCAGCTCTAGTTGTCAGATTTCAGTTGTTTTAGGAATCTGATCTTACCTGAGTAGCATTGGGACATCTTCAACAATTGTTGGCGAAGAGATTTGCATCACTAATCTCTTCCTATCTTGTTAATTTCATGAAGATAGCTTCCATCTGCTATCAGCTTTCCATTGAGATGCCTACACGCTTCTGCTTGCACTGTGTTCCTATGGTTCCCTGTTCGACATTTCTCGCCACTGATCAGCCCTTCTTCAGCTGTTTAAGCTACAGTTCCAGTTGCCTTGCTCTTTCTGAGTAGGCTCTATCAGCTGAACTTCTGCTGCCTTTGTTACTGCAAGGAAGAAGAGGAGTTGAAGATGTAGCCTTTTCTTCTTGTTGTGGGAGAACTCGAGGATTGGTTGTCGAAGTTTCTAGTCGAGTAGGAGGCCGACAGAGGGAGAGGTAGGACTTTATTCTCGAGGAGCAGCTGCTGGATACCATAGAGTTCTGTTTCTGTTTGTGGGACATTCTTCTTCTTCTTCTTGAGGAGGAAATTTCTTCTTCTAATGGAGTTTTTGTGCCTGTGGATGATTTGTGCTCTGTGGTTTGTGAATTTTTTTTTGTTGCGGATAGGGGGTTCTTTATATTATGCAGTTGTGTGAGCTGTTGCACTTTGATAGGGATCTTTTGATTTCAAATTTTCAGATGTCCAACAGCTACATTGTTTGTGAACTGATCTGGTGCAATCATTCTTGAGTGCTTAGGGTAATTTATTTTAGACATGCTGATCTCTGGTTTGATTTGAATTCTCAAGTCCATATCTTGCAGCAGAACTTGTTGATGTGCTGTGGTCTCTCTCTCTCTCTCCTCTCTCTCTCTCACAGTAGAGTCTTGTCTATTTATATTAGATGATGGGCAGGGACAATTTGTACAAAGATTTTGGTTCAGGGAAATATTTGCAGCTCATCATCAACTGTAATCGAGTCTTGGTGGAACAGAGAATGAGACCACCTGGTGGTGAATCAGTTTTTTAAATTTCTTTGTAAGAAAAGAAAAGGAGATTTCGTTTCTGCCATCTATGTCAATCGTAATTAGGAAAAAACTGATTCACAAAATTTAATTCTCTTTAGATACATTATTTTTAAAGAAAGGGCGCGCGCCTATGTGTCAAGCACAGAAGCGCTACTGAGGGTCGCACGTCAATGTGTCGAGCACAGAAGCGCTGTTGAGCGCACTTTAGAGCGGTGAAAAAGACTTAAATGTCCCCCGCAGTATTAAACTGAGGATTGCGACCATGATCGCGATGCTTACAAAAATGTCCTATTTCTGAGTCTTTATTAGGATTGCGATCACAATCCTCACAAAATATCCTATTTTTGAATCGCATTCCTCACAAAAATGTCATATTTTAGAGTTTCTATAAGAATGCGATCATGACGTAGTCCTCTTTATTAGAACTGCGACCATGATCACAATCCTCACAAAAATATCACATTTTTGAGTCTTTAAAAAACTGTGATCATGATCATAATTCTTTTTATTAGGATTGCGATCATGATCGCAGTGTTGGCTCAAAGATCCATTATTCTAGTTTTGATGATGATTAACTCATGTAATTATAGTACTAATGATCATGTATTTAATAAGTTTCAGATATTCAATCAAGATCTTGATCGGTGTTTAGTTTCAATAAAGAATTCAAAGTCGAATTTCGAAGCTATCACATGTTGATTCAAGAGCTCGCACTTCAAGATCGCATCTAGTACTCAAGAGGAGTCAAGCTTATGGATCGTGTTTGGATAGAATCGTCTTGGAGATGAATATCTACAAGAAGACTTTAGTTTAAATTTGTTTTTAGTTTAGATCTTGTGTAAGGATAGTTTAGTTTTGATATGCTCAATTATATTCACACACACAAAAGTTTAAATAGTTTTTTGTTTTGGTTTAACCGTTTTGGATTTTCAAGAATATATATCTCGGTTTTATGAATAGATAGAATCAAAACAAGTTTACATACTTTATATGTATATTGGATTTTATCCATATGTATTTATACTTAATACGTTTAGAAAAACTTATTTTGATGTATATCTAGTCATGTGTTTAAATTTTATTTTTATCAAAACTTAGCTTGGGATTTATTGTCAAAAACGTAGATATATCATGTTATGTATGTTGGATTCTATTCATACACACTATACTTCAAATGTGTTTCTATGTCTTGCTTTTGTATCTATACAAGTTTTAGAGAAAACAAATTTTCAGTTCAAAATCTAAGTTTTGAAAAATACCGTTTTTGTTTAAAACTTTAATTTCTATACCTAAAAAATAGTTCAAATTGTTTTTAATATGTGTTGATTTTTGATCACACATATTAGTACTTCAAATATTTACATGAACTTATTTTTGTGAAATTTATGAAGACTTATTGGAATTTTTAGGGATTTATGAAGTTAGATTTTAAACCCTAAAATCCCAGTGTTCGGGCTGCTGGAGGCCAACTGTGTAGTCGATCGACGACCGTACCAGGGCTCGATTGATCGATCGGTCGACCGAATATGCATAAGGACGTGCACAAGGCCTTAGCTTAAGATCAAACTCACTCTCGAGTTTGGTCGGTCGATCAGGCGATCGACCGACAGGCTATTTGCCTTTGGGGGGTGGTAGACCGAGCGGTCGACCGACAGGTCAATTCTGACCTTTTCTGGACCCCAATGACTATATTTTAAGAGGCTATAAAAAGGAGTTTTTGGGACCAGTTTTGTACAAGTTTTTCCAGAGCAATTTTTTTCATCTTCTGGTGTATTTTTCACCAAGTTTTTAAAAGAAGTTTTTGAGCTTCAAAATCAAAATCCTTATTTGTTTTCAAAGTTTTGAAAAATTAAAGAAAATCTACTTTTAGGAATTCTAGTTTAGTTCTTCAAGTTCTTTATCTATCAAGAACTTTTCCCCAAAAGTTTTTCTTTGTGCTTCTTTTTTATACACTTTTTTCACTCACATACTTGAGTTTTTCAATTCAAAATCTATCTTCTAGAATCTTATATTGTGAGAAGAGTTGTTTGTGATCTTTCAAGATCACCAAGAGTTGTTTGTGATCCTTGTGATCACCAAGTTGTATTTTTCTTTTGCTTTGTGCCTACCCTCTTGTGTAGAGGTGTGAGAGTTGGAGTTGTATATTCCAAGTTTGTATTGTTGTAATTCCTCAGTGGAGGTCTATAAAGCTCCGATCCTATGGGTACAGAGACGTTAGTGTGACGTATATACGCAAGTCAGAAATACCCTCACGTATATACGCTAAGCATCAGTACAGGCAAGAATCAGAGTACGGAAGCACAATGATAATATACATTCCTGCAATAATAGCACAAGAACACAGTTATCACAAAGCATGATATTGCTAAGAAGCGCAAGAGCAGGATGTACAATATAAAATATCGGAAAGTACTCATAAGTAGCAAGATGAGAATCTCGCGAGTCGATCAAGGGGAGGCTAGAAGAAAGAGGGTCCGGACAGGCAACCGCTAATCCACGCTTCGCTGCGCCACTCTGAATAGGAACAACAAGGCCACCACGATCCAGACTCCAGGATCTGGACATGAGGATCAAGGGTTGTCAGAAAGCAACCCGGCGAGTACATATGATAAAGCCAGTTGGCGTGCTCAGGCAATCACACGTGTATATGATCAAGTGATATGGTTCAAGCATACAGGTACAGTCAATGACAAGTAACATAAAAGAAATAAAAGGAACGACAGTAAATCTGAAATCAAGTAAATACATGTATATCGATAAGTCTGAATCAGAAAGCATGCATAGAAAATAGTGTGGAGAGCTTAGTACAAATAAAATGGGATAAATACATTAAACATGCGATAAATACATTAAACATGTGGTAAATACAAGTATGGACAAAACTAGTTATACAAGCTCAGATTATGGATTCACGGGATAGATACGTCAAGGGGATAATCCAAATAAGGAAACCCTAATATATATACCACATATCCGATGTCACCATCATCTGAGTTCATACAACTTAAGTTGCCCTCAGAGTAACAGAACTAGAGTGTGTTTGTAGTAATCATTATATCACATAAATCATATGTCATAAAACAAGGTGTCAACTCAGAGCATACCACCTGATTAAATGATTTATCACTATAACTGGAGAATATAAATCTGTTACATTTTAAGTTATTCCATAATAATAATCAGTACCGTTTGATATTTCAATCGCTTCCCTACCAGTGCCTCACATCGCTGATAGTCCATATTAGAATTCGCACTCTAGTAGAACTTACTCGGATCTGATATGTGAGTACCAAGACCCGAACAAAAGAGAGACCAAATATCACACGTTCCTAATATTATTACTGTTTGGTTGTTACAATCTTATGTTATTCATCTGATCCATATGCTTAGGTATGTGTTACCGGTATACATACATCAACTTTGAATAAGACGAGTTATTACTTTGAAACTGATAAATCTGATCGTTCATATTTATAATGGGTCCCGTCTCTGCCCGGGACTAGACTCAGGAGTACAGGCTACTGCTTCCGGGGACTTATAATTACGCGCCCCACACGACACTTTAGAAATAATCACCATTATAAATATGACATCATACCGGTATCCATCAGTTTCCCCCACCCCAGTGTAAGTTGAGTACTTTATTATATATATATATAATCCAATGATAATGTCCACAAGGTGTTCACAGTAATCCAACATCCATGATTATCCAATTACGGGGATCAACAGGAGTACAATATCAGGAGCATAATATCAGGAGTCTCCCTGTTACAGGGGTTTAGGAATACAGGAGTTCAGGAGCACATGAGTTCAGGAGTACCAGAGGTCTGGTAACTGTATAATAATCATGCCAAGTCCCCGTAAAAGTGATAATCATGAATATGCAATGTAATACAGGTGTTAGGTATAACAATATGCAGTCAGGTGTCACAATATCAGGTCAAGTATGCTAGTACCAGGTGATAGCATATGTCAAGTATCAAGTGATAGTTTCAGGTATCAGGTGTCAAGTAATAACATGTCAAGTACTGGTGTCAGATATTAAGTTCAAGTATCAGGTATCAAGTAATAACATGTCAAGTACCGGTGTCAGATATCAAGTGTAAGAATCAGGTGTCAAGTGATAACATGTCAAGTACCGGTGTCATATATCAAGGGTCAAGTATCAGGTGAAGTATAACATGTCAAGTACTAGTGTCAGATATCAAGTGTCAGGTATCAGGTGTCAAGTAACAACATGTCACGTACCGGTGTCAGATATCAAGTGTCAAGTATCAGGTGTCAAATAATAACATGTCAATATATCATGCAATAGACGTTAAAATAACAATCAATAGGTATGAAACGATGATAGCAAAGCATGAAGCAACACATGAAATGTACTCGCCTAAATCACCGAAAAATGACGTAAAATCACCGAAATACCATAAAGACGTGCACGCCACCAATTCATATTGAAATATACATATATATATATATATATTAATTAATATTAATTTATGAGAGAGAGCATGAGAGAGGAGAGAGGGGGAGAGAGAGGAGAGAGAAAAAAATGAAAGAGAGAGATGTTGGAGAGAGAGACTTGTAGGAAAGTGAGAGAGAGACTTGTAGGAAAGTGAGAGAGAGCCTTATTGGAATTTAAAGAGGGGTAAGGGAGAGAATTTGAGGGAAAAGAAGGGGGTAGAATAGGAAAGAAGGGAAAAGAAAGAAAGAATAAAGAAATGAAAGAAAGAAAGAAAGGAAAGAAAGTAGAAAGAAAAGAAAACGGGGGGGGGGGGGGGGGGGTCTTGGGTGGCTGGCCGGTGAGGAGGGTGGCCCGTGGCGCCCTTGGGTGGAGGAGGTTGTTGTTGTAGGGTGGTTGTTGTTAGTTGGTTGTTGATGTTGAAGGTGATGGTAGTGGTGGTGGTTGATGGTAGTGGTGGTGATGGTGGTGGTGGGAATTGGAAGAGGAGGTGGATGTGATGGTAGGGTGATGGAAGTGGAGGAGGTGGTGGAGTATTGGTGGTGATTTTGAGGATGAAAATGGAGGTGAAATGGGTTGTGTTGAAATTGAAGGAGGAGGTGGTGTGTTGTGGAAGGAGGAGGGAAGGAGAGAGTTTGGGGGAGGGGATGGCCGGCCAAGGGTGGTGGCGACGCTCCAGGGGCAGAGTCGGAGGTGCCCGGCAGTGTAGCCAAGGGAGGGGGGGAGAGAGAGAGGAGGATGTGTTGGTGGAAGAGAAGGAGAAATGGGGAAGATGGGGAAGAAAAGAAAGAAAGAAAGGAAGATAAAGAGGAGGAGGGGGAGAGGGGGAGTATGGGAGGAGGAATGGGGGGAATGGTGTTGCTGGTGTTGCAGCTTGCTATTGGCAGGGAATGGTCGGCAAGGTATGGGGGAGGAAAAGAAAGAGAAAAGAAAGAGAAGAAAAGATAAAAGAATCCATTTAAATATATTATAATAAAAGGGTGAAATTTGACTGTTTCATAATCGCTCCGAAAAATTCTCAAAAATAGAAAATATTATTTTAAAATACTTGATAAAATCAGATTCGAGAAATTCAATTTGGTTTTCAAATTAAAAATCTTGAAATCTTCCGGCGATATCGTTCGACACCAAAACCGGTGGATTTTCGATAAATTCAGAAAAATCTCAAAAAATATATTTAGATAGAGAATGAGATTCTAGTAAGTAATGTGAAAGTTGTTTCTAAATATTTAACTCCATTTAAAAATTAAAAATCTGGGAACCGGTCAACGATGCCGATCGACACCGGTTTTGAAGATTTTACAAATAATTCTGAAAAATTCCAGAAAATCATAAAAAAATCTAAAATATTGAAAAATGATATTTGAAACTTAAACTGGTCAAATCTGACTACTAAAAAGATCAAATCGAGTAATACACTAGGATCGGGTCCTAGTTCAGACTAGGGCTGACTCCGAGTCCACGAATCTGGATCCAATATAAAATAATCACACAAATAATCATAAAACAAAAATAAATACAAAAATTAAATCAAAAAATATGATAAAAAATCAAAATACATATCTAAGTACGTATTCCAGGAACGGGGTGTTACAAGGTTCCTTTGTGGAAGGTCCTGTGTGAAAATAGTGAAAATCCTTCTGTGTGAAGGCGGGGATGTAGAGCAGTGGCTCAAATCTCGATACATATCTCTATGTTTGCGTTTGATCTTCTATCTCTCAACTCTCATCTCTCTTTATATCTTACATTGTTATTATTGTTCATATTCATATACATGCTTGATATTGTTTGTGTGCTCACACTTGTGTTCAATCAAGAGAGTTATTTAAGCACCATAACTCTTAATTTAGAAGAATCATGAGGAGCAGTTTCAGAGCCCTTCACGGGAAATTCGGACTCACTCTTGATTACACTTTATGTGTTAGGAAATTAATTTTTAATTCTGCATTATTTGTCTTAGATTAGCACTATACTTATTCACCCCCCCCTCTAAGTGTACTTTCACGCAGTCTTCACAAAAATATCATGTTTCTGAATCTTTATAGGAGTGCAACCATGATCATAGTCCTCTTTATTAGGACAACAATCATGATCACAGTCCTCACAAAATAATTATATTTATGAGTCTTTATAGGACTGTGACTATGATCACAGTCTTCTTTATTAGGACTTCGACCATGATTGCAATCCTCACAAAAAATATCTTTTTTGTGTCTTTAAAATGCGTTTTTTTTTAATCTGACTCTTCCTCCTATGTAATCGATTTGATTTGATCCCCTCTATCTTCTCGAGATCAAATACTCTATAGTACTGAAGTCACTTGCAGCGAGACTCACTTGCAATGGGAAGCACGCTCTCTTCAGGTCAAGCGATGAAGAACAACGCCTGGTTATGAGAAAAAAGTAAAAAGAGAAACAAAATTATATGGGGAAGAAGAATCTGATCTATCTGATTGCTTTTTGTTGAAGTGGATTATGCTAAGGCCAAACGAATTATAAAGCCGAGTTTTTTTCTAATTATGTTAAGAAATAGGTGGTGGTAACAAATTTTTCCAAAAGAAAACTTTCACCTCTATTTTCCTATTGCTTTTTAGATAGCTATAATCTACAAGTACAAAGCAAATAGAAAACATGCGCACGTTTTATTGTTCCTCTCTTGTCCTCCTCTATTTTTTTCTTATCT
Source organism: Agave tequilana (assembly GCA_038442645.1). Lineage (NCBI taxonomy): Eukaryota > Viridiplantae > Streptophyta > Magnoliopsida > Asparagales > Asparagaceae > Agave > Agave tequilana. The sequence goes on from JAVJIF010031349.1 coordinate 45,002, forward strand.
TTATATTTTTCATAATTCAAATTTATTTTAGTTATTGTCCTATTATAATTAAAAATCTCATATTATAGAAACTCTCCCTCACTATAACTTTTTATTTCTGGAATTTTAAATTATGAAAACTTTCTTTTCTCTTTTTTCCCAAATCTAAACATCAAAAGAAATTAATCTTATTGTCAAGAAAATACAAAATTTCTTTAAATAATTTTAGAGTCTATATCATTAATTAATTCCTTTTTCTTTTCACATTTTTTTTCCATGAGAAAAGTCATCATAACTCAGTTGTGAATGTGGGATCTTTTATAATTCAGTATCAAATAGTGAAGATAAAAATTATTCTACTTTAAGACATGGACATATGATCTGAAAAATGCAAGATCTGATCGAATTATTAATTGGATTTTTCTTGATTTTGATATGGGAAATACAACACCAACCAATTTTTTTTCTTTAGATTTTTTTTTCATTCTTTATGGTTTGTGAATACGTTCAACTTTTTATTTGGTTCACATTCTTAATCAAATATTTTTGATTTTTTTAATTTATTTAAGTGCTTTCTTAGTTTTTCTCCATTTTTAATTTTCTTTCTCTAATTTCAATTTCATTAAATTCTAAATTATTTTTCTTATTTTTTATTTCTACCTTTTTCTTTTTGGTTTTGTTTTCTTTATTCTAATATTATACTTCTGATATTATACTCCTGTTGATCCCCGTAATTGGATAATCATAGATATTGAATTGATATGAACACACTGTGAAAATTATCACTCGACAATATATAATAAATTACTCAACTTACACTCGGGTGGGGGAAACTGATGGATACTGATATGATGTCATATTTTTAATGGTAGATATCTCTGAAGTGTCGTGTGGGGCGTAATGATAAGTCCCCGGAAGCAAAAGCTATATCTCTGAAGTGTCGTGTAGGGCGCGTAATGATAAGTCCTGGAAGCAATAGCCTGATCTCATGAGTTGTAGTCCCAGGCAGAGGCGGGGCCCACTATAAACGTGATTCATCAGTTTTTAATAACTTGTCTTATTCATATGTGGATGTATGTGTACCGGTAATATACCTAGATATATGGATCGGATGATCAATAAGAATGTAACAACCCAACAATAATGATGTTTAGGAACACGTGATATTTGGTCTCTTCTTCGTTCGGATACCGGTACACCCATATCATATCGAGTGAGTTCTACTTGAGCACAAACTCTAGTATGGACTGTCAGTGATGGGTGATACAAGCAGGGGGATGATTAAAATATCAGACGATACTGATAATTATTATCGGATAACTTAAATGCAACACACTAATTTACCCATGCACGTGACTTGCCCTATTATTATAATTTCAACAATTCATATTGCATGACTTGAGTTGGACATTCTGCTTTATTATATGTGATTTCTAGGTTATTACACAGAATTTTCTGACCTCTTGTTTACTGACTTGTACCGACATTGCATGTTTATGTGTACATATGCTCTCTACATTTTCTATGCATGTTTCTGATTCAGATTATCGATACACATGTACTTATTTGATTTCGGATTTACTACCGATCCTCTAATTTTCATTTATATTTTGCTCATTGCATGTACCTGTATGTCTGAACCATATCACTTGATCATGTACACGTGTGACTGCCTGTGCACGCCACTTGGCTTCATCTTACGTACTCGCTAGATTATTTTCTGATAACCCTGGACCTTCATGTCCAGATACAGGAGCCTGGACCGTGGTGGCCTTATTGTACTTGATCAGAGAGCGCAACAGAAGCGTGGATTAGCGGTTGTCTGTCCGAAACCCCTTTTCTTCCAGCCCTCCTTGATCGGCTTGCGAGATTCTCGTCTTACTACTTGTGAGTATTTTTCAGTTTTTTTATATTGTATACCATGTTTTGCGCTTCTTGGTGATCTAATATTCTTGGAATATTATATCATGTTCTGTGATAAATGTATACTTGTACTATTATTGTCGAATTGTATATTATCACTGTACTTTCGTACTCTAATTCATGCTTGTACTGATACTTAGCGTATATATGTGAGGGTATTTACGCCCTGTGTATCTATGTCACAGTAACGTCTTCATACCTGCGGGATCGGGGCGTTACACTGACTAAGTATAAATCAAGTTTTATAGTCTGTTACCATCTAGTGGTCAATTATAGGATCCTCTAAGTCGACCAAATGTTTGTGTATCAAGGGTTTTACATCAATTCCTATCAACACAAGGAAAATTACAAGTAAATTACATATAAATACAAATTTTCCTTCATCTTCAAATAGAAGCCTTGTGTTGTGTTCATTGTGTCTCCATATAAGCTCGTGTCAATCTTTATGTAAGCTTTTATATGATGCAGTCTCAATGTATGAACATGTTAGCACATATACATGTACTTGTATCATCAAAATCAGAATCCAACATATACCAGTGAGGTTTTGAGGTCGTATGACAATTCCCGGTCCTACCGCAGTCGGTGGCGCTACCTGTAGGCGTGCGTGGTTGACATACGGGGGATCGTGGGCTTGGTAAGGCCTACAGCACTGTCAATGTCGTTTGTAAGGGCGTGTCGTCAACGTGCAAGAGGTCATGGCAACGTCGAATCTTGTGGCAGTAGTCAGCTGTCCGTAGGGCCGTGCGCTCGATGTGTAGGGGTCCTGCGGGCACGTCGGGTCTTACAACAGTTGGCCGCCCACAGCGGCACGCGCTTGATGCACAGGGCGCCCGCTACCTCGCCCGGGCCTGCTACAGTTGGCAACGCCACCTGCAGGGGCTTGCGGCCGACGCGCAGGGCCCCCCGGCCTCGTCGAGTGCACGATCGATGCGCGGTAGGTTGCTTCCCAGTCATCCGAAAAATACTTTTTCGATTAGAGTTTTTTCAAATATCCTATTTGTTGGCCCAGAGGCCTTCCTCTCTAGTTTTGATGATGATTAACTCATGTAGTTATGTTTACTAATAATCTTGTGATTTTAAGTTTCAGATCATTTACCAAGATATTAGTTGGTGATTAGCTTCAACAAGGAGTTTAGAAGCTTTTCATGGTGATTCCAGTGCCCGAGCATTTAGATCATACCTTTGCACTCGGTGGATCACGTTTGGGATCGAGTCTGCTTGAAGATGGAAGATCATCAAGAAGACTTAGGTACCCTATTTTAGTTTAGTGTGTTTAGATCCATTTGTAAAGCTTAGTATAGTTGATATGCTCAAGTGCACAATACACACACGTTTTATGTTTGGATATTGGTTTTTCGGTTTTGGTTTAACCAATATTTGTTTTCATGAATAGTTGATCAAAACAAGTTTAATTGGTTTATGTATAGTTGTTTCATTCTATACATGCATGCTTAACTTTCTATACAAACTTATTTTGACTTTCCTATTCATGTTTTGAAAAATCAAAGTTTGATAAAATACAAGTTTTGGTTTTTGGTAAAAATGATAAAAACACAAAAATAGTTTCATATGCTTGATATTTGAGTTGAAATTTTTATCACGTGTTTATATATCAATGCAAAATGAGAAAACTATTTTTGGGTATTTTTACAAGACTTAAAAGAATTTTTTAGAAATATTTTTAACATGTGTTTCTGTCTCAGAATTGTGGCTGACAGGCCAGGTCGGCCGACCGCACGGGTCGACCGCACCAAAGGCCGGTCGACCCTTGCGGCCGACCAACGTGCACAGGCTTGTGCACGTTTGGCAGTCACAGGGACGGTCGACCGGGCGGCCGACCGGACCAAAGAGCTTTGCTCTCTGTATCTGGGCGGTCGGCCGTGCGGTCGACCGGATGCCCCAACGGTCATATTTCTGACCGTTGGCGGTCGGCCGGGCCGGCCGACCGCAGGCCTGTCAGGCTGACAGATCAGCCTAACGGCTAGTTTTGTTTTGGGGCTATAAATACCCCAATTCTTGGGGGTTTTAGATAAGATTTTCTAGAGCAAAAATTTTCCTATTCTCTGGTTTTAAAAACAAGTTTTCAAAAGTGTTTAAGTGCCAAAAAGATCAATCTTATTTGTTTTAAGTGTTTTGTTTATTTTCAAAGAAAATAGGTTTTTGGGAATTGGTTTCTTGTTCTTCATTTCTATATCAATTTGGTATTTTCCCAAGAGATTTTCTTTGATCAAAACACTTTGTTTTTTTCACACTTGAGCTATCCTCTATCCTAATCTATTAGGATCATTTGTTTTGTGGAAAAAGAGAAAAAGAGATTGTTTGAGGTTGTTGAGCCTCCAAGTTGTAAACACCCTTGCTCTTGTTGTATCCCTCTTTGGTAGAGGTTGATCGGGTGATTGGTTTGCTCCCTCTTTGATAGAGGTGGAGATTGTTGTTTGCTCCCTCTTGTGTGAGGTGGAGCTTGGTGGTTTGTATCCCTCTTCGGTAGAGGTGATTGTGGTTGTTTGGCTACGGGCCTACCCCTCGATTGTGAGGCGGTGTTTGAGAGAGGAGTTCGGTACTCCCAGTGTTGTAACAAATCCTCTTCGGTAGAGGTTCCCTCGGTGGGAGTATAGTGGATTAGAAATCCTTCTCGTTGAAGGCGGGGACGTAGAGCTAGGGGCTCGAACCTCGAAACATATCTTTGTGTTTGTGTTTGATCCATTGTCTCTCTAACTCTCTCTCTTTATATTGTGCATAGTATCATTCATATCATACATATCTATTTGCTTGTGTTGTCCTTGAATTGATTCATATTGCTTATTCATTATAGCTTGGATTGCTTGTGTGTGTGCCTCACTTGTACTTAACCACAAGAGCTTCATATAGCACCTCAACCCATATTTAGGGGAATCAAGAGGAGTTAGTCCAGAGCCCTTAACGGGGAATTCGGCTACACTTGTGTGTGGTATTAAGTGTGTTGCAAATTTGTTTTAAGCTTCCACATTTAACGCACTTAGTTTCTAGATTAGCATTTACACCTATTCACCCCCCCTCTAGGTGTTTTTCAATTGGTATCAGAGCCTACGCTCCTGATACTTAGGCTTAACATCCTAGGAGTGAGATCCATTTGTTTGCTAATCTATTGTTTGCATTTGCTTGTTTGCACACTCATATAGTTTACCATGGACTTCATGACCCCACCTAGTTTTGACCCTTCCAACATTGTTGTTTGGAAGTATAGGATGTCCATATACCTAAAAACCCTAGGATTGTATGTTTTTCTTGCCGCTACCAAGAGATGTTATCTTGGTGACCGCAATCATATAGGGGCCAATGCATTAGCCCTTGAGGCTATTAGAAGCACATTAAATAAAGAATATCTTATGCTTGCTTCTAACTTTGATTCCGCATTTACAGTGTGGAACTTGTTGACAACCAAAACCACCACCTCCAAGCTTCAAGTACAAATCCAACCGGAAGAATCTAGTGGAGAATCCGAATCTCAATGCTTCATGGTCCAAGGGAATGACTCCCTTGAGGTACAATCGGAAACTCAACTAGATTGTTTTGATTCTAGTTCTTCTTGTGATGAGCATGTTGACCCCAACACTTTAAATGAAGAACTATCTATTGTGTGTGAAAAATTAATAGAAAAATATAACATTTTGAAAATGAAGACATTTGCTTTAAATAAAGAAAATGAAAAATTGTCTTCTAAACTTGACAAGGTTTTGCAAGAGAAGGTTGAGGTCTATAATGGAAGGGATTCATTGAGATCTCAACTTGAACTTGCATTAAAAGAAAATAAATTTTAAAATCTAAAAATGATTGTGAAACACTTTTGAAGAAAAACGAAAATTTGTCTTCAAAAGTTGATTTTGTTTTAAAAGAGAATGTTGCTTTGAAAAATAAAATAATTTCTATTTCAAATGATTTAAATGTTTGTTTAGAGAAAAATATTGTTTTACAAAATAAGATTGTTGCATATGTTTGCCATGCTAGGGTAGTATCACACACTTCACCTATTGCATGCTCCACTTTATCTTCAAGTGTTAAAAATGATATAAATGTTTTGAAGAAGAGTGTTGATTATTTGGGCTCCACTTTGAGCCAATGTGTAGTGGGTCATACACGTTTGGAAACTTTGTTTCGAAAGAAACAAGTTCCATCTTTTCATGCACACCCTCCATGGCATACACATGCTCCTCACGGACATCATCACACTATGTATGCTCATGTGTACACTTGTACACATTGTGGACGTATGGGCCACCTTGCTAAATTTTGCTTTGATAGATTACATACTTCAAATTTAGCAACTAAATTTGTTTGGGTTAGAGAAGGTACTAACCCTCATGGACCCAAAAGACAATGGGTACCAAAGACCACCCCTCCTATTTTTGATGTAGGTGTGGGCTCTCACATGACGTGAGAGTTGCCGTACCTTAGAGTGTATGCGTTCCGAGCTTCATGGAAATCAAATAGATGCATCACTTTCAAGGGAAGTTTGGTGGGAAGACCACCATGGTTTGGAGACAAGGAAAGTTGCCTTCTAGGTTTTGGTAACGATCCCTAACTCCTATTTATTGTTTACATGCTTTTCATATCATATGTTTATAACATGTTTTGATGTTCATTGATCATTATGAATATGCCATGTTAATTAGATTAGTGTTATACATGTTAGTTGTTTGAGACACCCATGTTTAATATGGACTTAAATTTTTGTGTTCTCACCTTGTTTGAACTAATTTGTACGACCTAGATCTAATGCATATGCATGTACATATTGATCATATATGTTTGTATTTCATATTTTTGATGTTTATAGATTTTTGAGAAAATACCATGATTATTGAATCCTTGATATACATGAATAGCAATTGAGACACCCATATTTAAAATGGATTATTATTTTGTGTTCTCGTAATTGTTTAGCTATCATGCTTATCATAGGTTTAATAACATGTGAATTTACATAATAATCATGTTTAAAATTTATCATGATAATTTTAGTTTGTTTTGATGCTTCGTGTTTTGAATATATGTTTAAATGTTAGTTTCATTAAGACTAGTTATATATTTGTGCATATAGTGGGTCACAAATAAATCTATATATGTTTGTACTTGAATGCTTATTTGAACCCATTAGATGTGCTAGTATAGTCTAGTTTTGATGATCCATGCATTTTAAACTTGTATTCCTATTTTTGGATTTGTTTTATGTTTGTGTTTTCATTTAATGTATATGTCTATTTACTAAACTTTAAGATATACATGTATACCCCTAGAGTCATTTGCTTTTCATGCAAATCTATACATATGGACTCAATTGTGTTTAGGGATATGTATGTATACTTTTTGTGTTGACAAATCATACATATACCTTGAAATGAAATTTGTTTTAATGAAAATTTAGTTTTTCATGTTTCCATGTGTTTATGTTTAACTTCATGTATATGTCCGTTTTATCCAAATTATTGTTATACATATACATCCTTTTGAGCCACGTGCCTTCATGCATATATCTTTGTGGACTCGTTGTGTTTGGATATGTATGTATACTTTAATTTGTATAGGACATACATATACCTTGAAGATTAAATAAGTTTTGATGATTTTCGTGTTTTCATGTTTCAAGGAATATTGAGCTTATTGTCCATCTTTCATGATTATGATCTTCACATCTTATTTGTACACTCACATTTATTGTTTACTCATGTATTTGTTTTCATGAGTCATATTTATGCTTAATTGATTATGAGTGTTGACTATTTTTTGAATTTCATGTTTATGAAAAATAATTTGTTTTATTCCTTACTTGAAGGATTTCGTACTAGTTTACAAATTTTTCTTATAACTAGTTGCGATATTCTTCATTTGGTAGAGTTTTTCAAGCATACTATATTTTTCAATCCTATTTTTGAAAACCCCTATCATCCATGGGCGGTTGGATGGGAGATCATGCTCATGTATGCTTTATAGTGAAAATCATTTTAAAACTTGAACTTGATTGGGAGGTTAGTTATATGAGTTATACCTTGATTATTATTGTTGTTTCAATTGGTATCATTGAAATTCCTTCAATTGATATCAATTTTGACTTTATTGTATACTCATATATTTTCGTATATGTATGCTTGTATTTCCAAGAATATCAATTTCGATTGGTATTAAACTTTTCATACATATATATGTTTTATTTGTGCTTATTATATCCCTATATCTTTAAGCACAAAATTTTGTTTATGCTAAAGCTTGTTAAAATAAAGTGAACATTATTTTAGTTGGTATTTCATAAAGGGGGAGAAAATTTGTTTTTGTATTTCAATTGGTATTTGGTTTACCTTTTCCACTCTCTTGCTTTATGAATAGAAAATAATAATTTCAATTGGTATCATATGTTTAAAAAGCATAATACTTTTAATTGGTATCAAATTTGTTTTATTCAAAATTTTGTTTAAAGAAAATAAATACAAGAGTTTTGATGTGTATTGCCTATATGCAAGGAGAGCTTAACATCTCTTCTACATATAGATTCATGTTGAGTGTATCTTGTATTGAAGAGCTTGACATCTCTTCTTTATGTGATACACGTGTGTAGGGGGAGCTTCACATCTCCTCTTATGCATTGCATAGTGTACGTTATGTGAATTAGGGCTTGTCATCCCTCCTTCATGTAATGTATCTATGTAGGGAAGCTTCACATCTTCCTCTTCATGAATGTATATCGCATATATCATTTATTGATTGACCTATGTTTACTTTCAATTGGTATCAAGATGCTACTTTGACATATTTTCAATTGATATCCTAATTGATTGTTACCCCTTTATTGATTCCTTGTTTTAGACAAAAAGGGGGAGAAAAATTTATTGATTTGGTTTTGCTTTTACCTTTTTTTATTGATGATTGTTTCTTTGTATTAAAAAGGGAGAAGATTTTGTTTTGTTTTTACCTCTTTGTTGATGATTGACAAAAAGGGGGAGAAAGATTTTGGTTTATATATGCATATTTATGTTTTGCATATATTAAGTTTAATTAGTTTAATTTTAATTGGTATCTAGAGCCTTTTATTGTTTATGCATATCTATGCATTCATGAGCCTTCATTGCATATTTATTGTTTATTTGTTTATGCATGAGTTAAGGGGGAGCTTCTTTGAAGCTTAACTTTAATCCATGCATATATAACTCCATGAGTTTTGTCATCATCAAAAAGGGGGAGATTGTTGGCCCGGAGGCCTTCCTCTCTAGTTTTGATGATGATTAACTCATGTAGTTATGTTTACTAATAATCTTGTGATTTTAAGTTTCAGATCATTTACCAAGATATTAGTTGGTGATTAGCTTCAATAAGGAGTTTAGAAGCTTTTCATAGTGATTCCAGTGCCCAAGCATCTAGATCATACCTTTGCACTCGGTGGATCACGTTTGGGATCGAGTCGGCTTGAAAATGGAAGATCATCAAGAAGACTTAGGTATCCTAATTTAGTTTAGTGTGTTTAGATCCATTTGTAAAGCTTAGTATAGTTGATATGCTCAAGTGCACAATACACACACGTTTTATGTTTGGATATTGGTTTTTCGATTTTGGTTTAACCAATATTTGTTTTCATGAATAGTTGATCAAAATAAGTTTAATTGGTTTATGTATAGTTGTTTCATTCTATACATGCATGCTTAACTTCCTATACAAACTTATTTTGACTTTCCTATTCATGTTTTGAAAAATCAAAGTTTGATAAAATACAAGTTTTGTTTTTGGTAAAAAATGATAAAACACAAAAATAGTTTCATATGCTTGATATTTGAGTTGAAATTTTTATCACATGTTTATATATCAATGCAAAATGAGAAAACTATTTTTGGATATTTTTACAAGACTTAAAAGAATTTTTTAGAAATATTTTTAACATGTGTTTTTGTCCCAGAATTGTGGCTGACAGGCCAGGTCGGCCGACCGCACGGGTCGACCGCACCAAAGGCCGGTCGACCCTTGCGGCCGACCGACGTGCACAGGCTTGTGCACGTTTGGCAGTCACAGGGACGGTCGGCCGGGCGGCCGACCGGACCAGAGAGCTTTGCTCTCTGTATCTGGACGATCGGCCGTGCGGTCGACCGGATGCCCCCACGGTCATATTTAACTGTTGGCGGTCGGCCGGGCCGGCCGACCGCAGGCCTGTCAGGCTGACAGATCAGCCTAACGGCTAGTTTTGTTTTGGGGCTATAAATACCCCAATTCTTGGGGGTTTTAGATAAGATTTTCTAGAGCAAAAATTTTCCTATTCTCTGGTTTTAAAACAAGTTTTCAAAAGTGTTTAAGTGCCAAAAAGATCAATCTTATTTGTTTTAAGTGTTTTGTTTATTTTCAAAGAAAATAGGTTTTTGGGAATTGGTTTCTTATTCTTCATTTCTATATCAATTTGTTTCCCAAGAGATTTTCTTTGATCAAAACACTTTGTTTTTTCCACACTTGAGCTATCCTCTATCCTAATCTATTAGGATCATTTGTTTTGTGGAAAAAGAGAAAAAGAGATTGTTTGAGGTTGTTGAGTCTCCAAGTTGTAAACACCCTTACTCTTGTTGTATCCCTCTTTGGTAGAGGTTGATCGGGTGATTGGTTTGCTCCCTCTTTGATAGAGGTGGATATTGTTGTTTTCTCCCTCTTGTGTGAGGTGGAGCTTGGTGGTTTGTATCCCTTTCGGTAGAGGTGATTGTGGTTGTTTGGCTACGGGCCTACCCCTCGGTTGTGAGGCGGTGTTTGAGAGATGAGTTCGGTACTCCCAGTGTTGTAACAAATCCTCTTCGGTAGAAGTTCCCTCGGTGGGAGTATAATGGATTAGAAATCCTTCTCGGTGAAGGCGGGGACGTAGAGCTAGGGGCTCGAACCTCGAAACATATCTTTGTGTTTGCGTTTGATCCATTGTCTCTCTAACTCTCTCTCTCTTTATATTGTACATAGCATCATTCATATCATACATATCTATTTGCTTGTGTTGTCCTTGCATTGATTCATATTGTTTATTCATTATATGCTTGGATTGCTTGTGTGTGTGCCTCACTTGTACTTAACCACAAGAGCTTCATATAGCACCTCAACCCATATTTAGGGGAATCAAGAGGAGTTAGTTCAGAGCCCTTCACGGGGAATTCGGCTACACTTGTGTGTGGTATTAAGTGTGTTGCAAATTTGTTTTAAGCTTCCGCATTTAGCGCACTTAGTTTCTAGATTAGCATTTACACCTATTCACCCCCCCCCCCCCCCTCTAGGTGTTTTTCACTATTTTCTTGTTAGTTTAAACAATACAATTAAAACAACACATTATATAATAATATTTTGCATATTAATTAATCCACGGAATTAATTCTTCAATCCCAAGCATGAAGATCTAGATTTGCATGTCATGAACATTTCAAAAATTGTAATTTTAATCGATCGAGATCTAGCAAACTAAATCAAATTTTTTTCTTCGAAAGAAAAGAACCTTTGCTTTACTCTGATAGCATGAACAAATTCCATATAGTTTAAGATTTGTAATCTATAATATGGAATTAACATGTGGAACATACCTTGATCTTTGCTAGGGTTTATCTCCCGAAAGAACCTCCTCTTAACGGTGGAGTATGCAATGGCGAACGAGAGCGATACTCGTCACTATCCATGAACCTCGCAAGATGAGCCAATGAATTGGTGGTAAAGAGAGAGATTAAAGGATGGAATTTGTGGTAGGTTGCATGTGCAAGTTTGTAACGAAGAAAGAGACCACATCTCATTATATGGATGGATGCCAAAACCCGAGTTCCTCTTCAAGAGATTTCCCACAAACCCTGGTTTAATCTCGACCTTCCAATCGGAGTCCAGCGGCCCACATTGAGCGCTAGTTCTAGTTCAATAATGAACAAGACCAGGCCTAATTCATAATGGGCTTAGATTTGGGCTCGGCCCCATGGGTCGGCCCACCAAGTCTAAGAATAGTCCTCCAAGATAATAAACGACCATTTTGACTTTGCAATTGATAATTGGGAGCAAGGCAAGCATGAAAAATGAGGATTAAACTTATTGTTGGATCCTTTCCTTTCTTTAAACAGTTTAGCATAAACTCAGTTCTCCTTGTAATCTTGTAATTTTGTCTAGTGCAAATTGTAGGTTGATTTTGGATCTATACGCTGAAAAAAGTTTTAATATGCCATCCATGTGTGCATGTTAGTAATATTGGTGTGGGAGATTATTTTCATATCAGATAAGCAAGAAGTAATACTTAGAAGGCAAGACTTGACAGAGTACAGCTGTTAGGCCTGTTAGAATTTAGTGAGCAAATCCATGGAAATGTAAGCATTTTACCAAATGTCATTTATCTATGGTAATGGTCTTTCCAATGGTTTCCACAGGTTACTTACATGAGTCTTAAATTTGTTTCCAAGTAAAATGAGTTGTTCTGCACTCAAAATTGACACATCCTGTGTTATTTGGAAAAGAATTGCTTTGCTGTGAGCCAGCTCCATGAAGGATTATTTGGATTTGCCCCTAAATTTGAAAGTTGAGACAACTTGCAATTTGTTTAGTTGGACTTTTTTAAATAAAACAAGGGCAAGGCATGTAGGAAAGGATGATACACTGAGAATAGAAATTAATATTTTTTTCTAAAATGTTATTTCATCTCCATAAGATAAAATTGAGAGTTCAAATATGCATTGAATGCACGAGAGAATTAAGACAAAGATAGATATTAGGATGGACTCAGTTGAGTTAAAATTGACTCAAGGTCAACCTAGAAAAACATGTAAATTTTAGAGAGAAACAAATTATCTACTAGGTAATGAAATACGTGCACAATTTGTTGCTATAGAACTAAGGAGTGATTCTGATATTGGTGATATATTAGTAAACTTTGTTAGAAAGATGTTGACGATCTTTCACTTGTACTTGTTTGTTAGCTAAGAATGTGCCAGTGTTATTAATTAATCTTATGTTAAAATTATCAATGATCCAAACGATGCAGAGGCCATCACTCCAATAACAAAACCATCAACCAAAGTTTTAGAACCAGCAGATGAATTTTTGTTCTATCCAAATAAAAAGAAAGTCAAGAATATCTTTATGACATCAATGCGAGTATCCAGTTTTCCATTGGTTTCCCAGATTAAAATCAAACCATCCTCATCAACAAACTCGTTTACCACAAAACGATAATGATAATCTCAAGCCATTCCACATTTGAGATCAAATCCTATTTTTCATTTCCAGTTCCCATACATGGTCTTGAAATCAAATTCAGAATAAACTTTTTCAAAAACAATTAAGAGTAGGCCCACGTCGGGGATCTGGATTTACAAAACAAAGGCATGAATAGAGTTCAGAAATTTGATTTCTAATAAACACATGCTTTCAGTATCCTGGAATTTGTCATTTATATGTACACAGAGAAAAGCTCCCTCCTCCAGATTATTTTGCCCTGATGGAACTACAATAATACAATTAGAGTAAAAAAAACAGAAAAGCCCTTTTCTGCACGCAGATTCACAGACGACTAGGGGTCATGGTGCCGAGACCTGCGTCTCCTGTAGCTGTATCACCGAATAAAGGGGGGAAATTAGCAAGTAGATGGTACATTTATTCAATTAATCAAATTCATTATATATAGAAACAATGAAAAGAGCTATACTCAACCTAACCTGCGATAACCAGTGCTTCTGCTGCTGCTGCTGCTACTGCCACCGCCATTATTGTTTGTACTTGCAAAATCATCATCACTATCATCAAATCGGTACTCTCCAAAATCTGGAGGTGAAACAGAACCCTCATCCCCATTTGATGCGTCATAGGTTGATCTCTGTTGGCCTCTCCTGAACTCACTTGCTCTCGATCTCCGCCTACTTCTTGAAGCCCTGAAGTTATCGAAGACCTGATACAAAATACAAGAGGTCCACCAATTCCCTTCGTCACCAGGAAAGTCCTCGTACTCATCTCCAGACTCATCTCCAGACTCATCACCAAACTCAATAACATAGTCTCCAAGCACCAAACTGTGTGGTACTTCTGAATGTATTGTGCTCAAGACATCATTGATTTCAGAGGACTGCTGAAAATTTTCCCAATCAAGCCGCCTAGCAGGATCTACCTCAGATGGTCGTGCACCAGGGTGGTTCTCCTTAGCATGTGCTCGCAGTTCATCATAGTTGCCCATGTATGAACATTCTCTCTCTTCACAATACCTCTTCTTTGAGTTGAGATACAGACGAGCTTCATCAATCACGATCCATCCCGTCACAGCTCCCCTACACAATGGGCAGGTTGCGCAGCTGTTAGGGTTTGATGGAATTGCCTGAATTCTCTCCCTAAGTGCTCCATTTGAAGATGAAGAAATCTTTGCCCTGGTGGCAGGCAACCTATATGCCGCTTTGAACCGGTCAAGACAATTTGAGTGATGATGGTCAGTATCACAAATTAAGGGTTGGCACCCTTTATCATATGAGGTGCAAAAGAGTAGGACACCATTGTGTGGGAAATCCAAACAGATGGGGCATATTGCATCGTCCCATTTGATATTCAAAGGATTGTCCTGCAGGTCCAGAGACTGGATTCGCCTCTTGTGGGGGTTATCTGAAGCCATGGCAATAAGCTTTCCTAGAAATTCAGGGGAATCAGACTAGTATTAGGAAAGAAGCATTTCATTGAAGAATTTTAATTTAGCACTATACCAACTGTGTTTTGTAAATGCCTCGTGCCTCACATTTTGAATAATTGTCATGTTGCCATGTCTATGTAGTGTACATGTCTTGTGTCCATGATTCCATGGTTCTAAGCTGATGGTTGGAACTTATTCAAAACAGTTTCTGCATTTCCTAGTAACCTTTAACTTGACTTTAGATCCTCGACCCGGGCTTCAAGAAACCCAGTGCACAACTAGCTATACCAATCCCAATCAATTTTCTCATTCCTTGCTTAGGCAACTTATTTTTCTGTTATATCCTCATGGTAGGAGGTGCAAATCAATGTCGGTTGGACAAAAACCCAGCACGCAACCAAACAATTAACTTATCTGACTTAAGCTGGGACTGGATTCAAGTTGACCGCAAATCCAACTAAATCGACCCCAGTCCAAACCAATTCAACCTAATCTTTTTGCTTTCAGGAGAAATGCCTATAAGATTATATCATAGCCCCCATAGTAAGAAAGAACCAACTCCCACCATAATGGGGGAAAGAAGCTCCAATTCAACCCACTTTCCCCCAAAATCCTTATGTTCAAATATTAAAGAGATGGAAGTTTTCAAATTATCATATATGTCTGAAAGTTTATTCTTAGAGAATGATGTAGAAAATCCACTAACATAATAAATGAATAGCTGATTGGTTGGCGGTCTGTTCTTCCTCCATTGTCACAACATCACTGCCTCTTCCCCCTAATACAACTTTGCTTCTCTTGTTGCAGCTCCACCACCTCCACCTCACCTTCCTATTATCACTTGTAAACCCAAATTTCACAATAATTAAATTTCCCTCTTGATTTCTTAGCAGTATATTCTCTGTATCCATAATGTTTTGAACTAGGATATGGATTTATGGAAGAAATCTGCCAGGAGATTTTGTTCTCTGCAATGTGGATCTCAAAGGTATAAAATGGGCTTCTAGTGTGACTGTAATGGTGTTGGATATGTGGCTATGTTTGGAATTCCATTAACTCCCCTGTTATCTGTTCCTTCCTGGATCAATTGCCACCAGAAAGCATCAATCTCTCTCCACCTCCTAATAAACTATATTTTCACTCCAATCTGACCCAACAAAACCTAACCTAGCTGAATCGGATCCTTAACTGGAATTTGAGATTCAGTGTGAGAGGAGATCTCTTTGGATTGGGTTGGTTTGAGAAATTACAATGGTATCCCAGGTCAGGTCAGGTTTGGTTGAGGTCGGTTTGGTTTAAACCATACCCCAACCCAACCTGACCAAGTTGCACCCTACTTATGGTAGTCTAACTTGACCGTAGCTAGTTTTACCACACATTCACTATACATGCATCTAATTAGATGCCAAGAAATCATGTTGCAAGCCTAATTCCCAATATTCTAAAACTGTAATACATTACTAGCTGCACTATCATGAATCAGAGGCATGATCCTATAATCATACACGAAAAAAGAATTTCCCGGTGCATCCTTCAGCTTTTCTTCAATGGAATAGTGCAAATATGAAACTAAGGAACCATTTGTTCATAAGTTTGACCAAAGTTTAAATTTTACCATTTCCACCTAACATTCCAGAAACTCTATTGGTTCTTTTTCTATCAATATACTCCAAAATGCCACACCCTTGATTCAAATATGAAATATGTTCCCTTCTGACTTGATGATACCTCTTGCCTATCAGGAGATAGTCTTGTTACAAATGAAAATGCAGGTCTTTGTCATGACCCTTCGCTTACTTTTACTTTTAACTCCATAACAGGCAACTGATAATACAAGGTCATTTGGATTTTTCCCATGTCAAGAAAAATAATGCACATTTTATTTCTATTATCTCTTCTAAATATTGATTTGTTTGATAGAGATCCAATAACCGTTTACTTCAGTTGTTTGCTACACAATTGCAACCATCATCCTCTACCCAGGCTTGGACCAGCATATAGAAGATAAAACATTATGAACAACATGACAAAGTTTTCTTTCTAATAGTATGAAGCCAAAAGAGCCATCATGTCTCATTCTAGTGATAATTAAATAATTTTAGTTATTTCATCAGTGGTATGAAGGTGGCATTACAACAATTCAACAAAGACTTTGCCTCTTAGGAGGATGATATAGAAACTATCTTAGACAATATGAAACTAACATTATAACATATCAATTTCAATACAAAATATATGAGCTGCTTTTTGATTTATGACTACCTTCATAATTAAATAGAGTAATTCCACTGCATTTTCAGAAATTCCTACAAAAGGACTTAAAAACTAGTTTTCATCTAAATTGTAGAACCTAGGCAAGAATGGGTGAAACATGAGTAACAAGTTTTCAGGACACCTCCCATCTCAAACAAAATGGATGACAAATTACAAGTTCAAGACATTCACTGGAAACCAAATTCATAGCCACTGTAACCAGTAATGCAACACTAACACATAGAACTCATACCAAAGTACAGTGTCGCTTGTACAACAATCACAACACTGAAGAACGAATCCACTTATCAATATAGCCTAATTACATAGATAGGATGCAGCTAATAAATTAAAAATAAAAGACCAGCCGAACATATTGCTATGTAAACTTATATAGGATGGCTTTGATATTGTGTGCAATAGTTACGTAGAATGTCAAATGACGGTAAATGAAACTCCTTGTTGGACACTCCTCAAACAAAGTAGGCTATGTTTTAATAAATGAAGAATAAGATGTTATTACAAGTCATAGAAATAACGGTAAGAATAATACCTATCAATTGTAGACATTTATTTATCAAAAAGATGTTACATATAATATTTGAAAATTTTGTTTAGATAAATAAGCATGAACTCTCATGATGTCCTAAGCTTTTCTAGTTCAGCATGGTGTCCCCATTGTCCGCTTATCCGTGTCCATGCTTTATAGCCTGGCAGGAGTTTTAATTCAATTGGTACACCTTCATTATTTCTTTCTGATTTTCTTTTGTCGAAAGGCAGCAAATTCTTTTGTCTAATAGAACAAAATTCAAACAGCCTCACATCTTTGACGTGTTGTATCACAAAAACATCATGGCTGAATTACTCACATCTTTGACGTGTTGTATCACAGAAACATCATGACTGAATGCTACAGTTTCAATTAAATGAAAAAACAGTTACACACCAATTAGTGATAGGATGCATGGAGATGGAGGTTTCAATTTAAAGAATGGGAGTGCTATTTTCACCTAAGAGTAGATAATAGTAACTTTTTTTCATACAGTAGCTACAAGCTAGTCTCTGTATGGTGGAGAATTTCCACTGCGAAAAATCAAACGGTCGATCCACACCACAAGCGAGAGAATGGGTTTAGTGTGTAAGTGCAAAATAATAATCACAACACAGAAAAGAAGACGTAGACATATGATTTTTACTCGAAAACCCAAATCAGTAAAAAGGGAGAAAGAGAAAAATTCACTATAATTCGCGAGTTTACAGGAATTACAGAATTGGATGATGTGTACTGCGTTCAGATTGAGTGGAAGGAGAGAAGACCTCCTGTTCATTGGGTAGGTCTATTTGTACTGAAGTGATGGTGGTGAAGGAGAGATGATGAGGTTCTGCACGGTCTCCACATTCGAGTTCATTGTAACGACACTGATTATGGGCGCTGGACTGTTGGAATGACATGGAAGAAATATCTTCAATGTCCATAATTGTTCGCCTTGAATGGAGGGGCATTATATGTCTTCAACATGGGAGAGGGGATGTGATATAATTGCAGGATGAGATTTTGGTGATCGTTACTAGAAACTTTTGGCTTGTGGTGAAGTCGGGAATCTTGAATTGCTGATGACTCCAGAGGGTGATGTCTCCGGAATGAGAGGTAGCTCCGGGATGAGGTGGAACCTTCTAGGATGGAAATGTTGCCGAGATGTGATGGAACTCCAGGAGGATATAGAACGGCGGAGGCTACTGAATGAATTGAATGACGTGGTCACCTCGAATGGGGTGAATGGTCGCTCGGACACGTGTCAACATCTTGATGGTGGTCAATTTTTTGACCACTACATATGCCCCTTACTCTTTCACTTGTCGGAGCCTGCGGAAGGGAAACAAATGAGCGGAGTTGGTAGGATATGCCTTAAATTCTTCTTGATGTTGGTGAGGGGGAGGATTTGATCCATTAATGTGAATCTTCTAGATTTCGCTTGAGGATTATGTGGCTGGATGACAGCTGGCATGTCGATCAATTAGACTGGTTTGAAATCTGTGACTGACATCTTTTCGAATCCTGGAGCCATAATGACTAAGATCTTGTGGTAAAGGCGGTTGATATTCTGCCGATTCGGTTGACCGAGGATCTTGTTTATGTATACCGTCTTTTTCGGGGATTAGGGATTTGAATTAGAGACGTCTTGACTTCTCCATTTATAAATAGAATGGATCACTAGGGTAAAATTGCTTATATTCCTCCTCTGAAAAATCTCCGCTTCCAAACTCTTTGTTCTGATGACTTGTTATGACGTTCTTCTTCTTCCGATGGAGGGAAGAGAGGGAGAGAATGGGAATGGTGGAAATGGTTGCCAGTCTCTTTCAGTTCGACAGTCTAATTGACGCAAATCATCAGTCTTCGTGATGAACTTGTCACAAAACATCAGTTTTCTCGACAAGGCTCTGCTATCAGGAAGAATAGGTAGGGCTCCCACTTTGACCTGGTTTGTTCATCTAATTTTCGATTGGATCAATCCAGATCTCATCTTGGGGCTCGGGGTTCTTCTTTCCTGGTAACGTGTCTGAGACAGGAGTGGGGGCTGTCCTGGATGGCTAATGAGGAGAATGTCACTACAGGGCAATCTTGCTTGTCTTGGAATCTTCATTCTGATCGGCCATCGCTGCCTCCCGCTTGGACTCTTTTCTTGCGGCAAGCAACAAGAGGGGAGTATAAGGGTATTCGTCATGATGTCGCTGATGAAGCACTCCTTCCAGAGCTCCGACCTCTTCCTCAAAGGATCGATAGTGTGATCATCACTGGCTTGCGAACTTCTGTATGAGTTTGAGGCGGAGAAGAGAAGATTCTTCATCTGAAGGATCTCTCTTTTTTTAAGGAGTCTTACGGAGCTTCTTCCGAGCCTTTGGACGGTGGCGTGAACAATAAGGTCATATCTTCTTGAAGTATTCTCCGATAAGTAAATCTTTGTTTGCTTCAGCATTGGGAACCTGTTTGATGGTGGTAGGGCTGGATGGGCAGAAGCTAGATCATTTGTATTTCTTTTCAAAAAAGTAAACACAAAGTGTAATAGAACTCGTATTACTCTTGTTAAATGTAATCAAGTGTGTATTTGATAAAATGTATTCGAAATGGAATGACTTCGAACAAATATATGTATATTTCTTTGGGAATGGAAGTGTTTGTTTAGATCTTGCCTGACTTGTTTTACCGTTGGCTTTTAAAATTGGTTTAATTCTAGAGTGTTCGATTTGGTTCGCCAATGGTTTGGTAAGTTTGCAACAATATTCCCGAGTGGGGGTAGTCCCATCAGCGGTACCGAGAAAATTTTTTAGCCTCCGAGTGAGAGAAATCCCAGCAGCGAAGTTGGATTCACGTATGCTTTCACGTGGAGTGTGACCCATCAACGGAGCTATAAACTTGAGACTCTGAGAGAGGAAATCCCCACAGCAAAGTTAGGCCTCCGAGTGGGGGGAAATCCCAACAGCGGAGTGTGGAATTTTGTAGAGCTCCGAGTGAGGAAATCCCACAGCGGAGTGGCAATGCGCATACAAGAATGCAATAATGCAATTTGAATTAAATGTTAAGTGCAATATTATAAGAAATCAAAAGGCGTTAATTAAATAAATTGAGCCAACGGGATTATGTATGCTCAACTTTTAATCGCATGAAACTAGTACGTCGACAAGATAATCCAAATAAGAAAACTCTCATATATATACCATGTGTTTCATGCGGCTATAGATCAAACATACATAACCATGTCGTCCCGAGATGAGTAACACATGCATAGATAATTCACAAAAGTAGTCTTAGGATAATATATGGGCGAAGTGTGCCTCTCCGGTATGTTTGATTTTTTTCAGCCTCTAATCACATGAAACTAGTACGTCTAGGGGATAATCCAAATAAGAAAACCCTCACACACACACACCCCATATGACTATAAACTCTCCAGAATGTTTACATGCAAATTTGAAAAGGGACCTAAAGTGAGAGTGCAACCCAGCAATAGATTGAATGCGTCGACTCTGAGTGGGGGTAAGACCCATAACGGAAAGGCGATGTGGGTCTCCGAGTGGGGGACACTCCCACAGCGGAGGATTTCGACTGCTGGTAAGCCAATCAAGATGGAGCATGTTGGTTGGTGCTCTTGCGTTGCCGACTCTGAATAGGGGACACTCCCACTTCGGGATGTACAAGTGTCAGGGACTGATCGGAGACACTCCCATCAGCATGGCAGGGACTCCGAGCAGGAGACACTCCCACAAATGAGGTTTTCAATTCTCGAAGGCTAATCAAGAAGGGGGCTTGTATGCTGGTGCTTGTATTACCGACTTCGAGTGGGGGACACTCCCACTTCAGGACGTACAAGCGTCAGGGACTGATTAGGGACACTCTCATCAGCAGGGTAGCAGGTTAAAAGCAAAAATGCATATTATTTTATTGATTTAAAAAAATACACGTGCTTCAAACGAAACACAGGGTTAAGGTACTTCACTGTCCTTGGAGAAGGAATCGGTTCACTAAATTGTCTTGTACTAAGTGATTGCATGTTGTGGCTGGGCAAGGCATGGAGCGTTGAGCTGTCCTGGTCCGAAGGCCACTCTTGGGGAGAGATTATACTCTTTGAGGAAGCATTGGCGGACAAGATCTTCGAGATACAATCGGAGGCTTCTGCAGTAAACGGTCTTATGTCCCTTACTATCGTGGAAGGAGCAGTACTCCTTTACTCCGAAAGAGTAGGATCATGTTGAATCGGCTTTTGGCGCCAAAACCAGGGTTGGTCTTTTATGGCATTAAGACTTCATTGATGGGGAGCCTCGACGGAGCGAAGTGCTGCTCCGTTCTGAAGGCTTAGAGCGGGTTTGGTGAGAGGATGAGGAGTGCCTATCTTTTGAGGGCAAGTTGCCCCCAATTCTGATTTTGGGCGTGGGATGAGGCTTCATACGGAGACTTCGACTTTCCTCTGATGTCATCATGCTTCGCAGTATAATGAAAGGAAGTTTTCATTACTTCTTCCAGCTGGATGTAGGGCTGATCTGGTGACAAGACCTCGCTCATCCAAGTAACATTATGCTTGATGAGTTGCTTGTATAGGGGGTTAGAAACCTGCAGCCCGCTGATGAATCGAGCGCAGAGACGTCCTCACCGCAGTGGGGGACTTTAGTGAGTTGGTTTTGGAAGAAGTTGATGTATGATTTGAGGCTGTCGCTCTACCTCATTTTGACAGAGAGAAGGTGATGATTGTTCTTTTTGGCCTCCCGACGAGAGGCATACTGAGTGAGAAACGCTTCGGTGACCTCGTCAAAGCTATTAAGAGAGCGGAGGCAGTAGAGAATAAAACCAATCTGACACCACACCTTTGAGACTGAAAGAAAAGGTGAGGCACAAAAGTGGATTGTTACAGGAATAGACCACCATCTTGACCCAAAAAATGACTGATGTGTTGGACGAGGTCGCTCATTCCGGAGTAGTAGTCAAAGGTCAGAGTCGAGAACTTCGGGAACTCGCACTCCAGGATTTCTTCAGAGAGGGGGAAGTCAGAAACTTTGGTAGCTGAAAGCGTTGGGTGGCTTTGCAGCTTGACTTTTGCGATCCGTTTCTCAATAGCTCATCAAGGATTCGAAGGTCGAGAGACCCACCAACTTCGGGCTCACTTTCTGAATGCGTCGATGGCTATTTGTTTTGAAGAACAGCGATTTAAGCATGGGATTGATCGTTGAGCCGCCTCAATGCCTCCTACTCACAAATGGCGTTCTCGCGATATAGAGTCGCCTGCTTTCAATCGCGATCTGATCGCTTGATATTCCTTTATCTGCTCTTTCATTTCGGCAAGCATCTGAAGGAGCTGTTCTTCGTGCCGCTGAAGTGGTTGGACACTGGCAGTTGGCCTCTGAGGCGAGGAGGACCAGATGTCCTCGGTGGTATGCGGCTGATGGTTGGTTGGTGGAGGGATGGCTTAGCCTTTGAACGTTGCGCCGTTAACGGCTCACTTTCTTGGGGCCATCTCAATGTAGAAGAGGCTTTTTCATGAAGTTTTTGGGTTTTTTATGGAGAGATCTTGAGTGTTGAGACATAGATCTCAATGAAAGCACCAGTTTGTGGTGGAGATCTTCCGTTGTGAATAATCAGACGGTCGATCTACAACACAAGCGAGAGAATGAGTATAATGTGTAAGTGCAAAATAATAATCACAACACAGAAAAGGAGATGGAGACACAGGATTTTTACGTAGAAATCCAAATCAGCAAAAACCACGGGGAGGATAAAAATTCACTAATTCGCGAGTTAACAAGAATTATAAGAATTGGATGATGTGTACTGAGTTTGGATTGAGTAGAAGGAGAGAATGCCTCATGTTTACTGGAGGAGCAGGTCTATTTGTAATGAACTGATGATGGTAAAGGAGAGCTGACAGGGTTTCTACACGATCTCCACGTGCGGGTTTGTTATAACGGCAGTGATTATGGGCACTGAATTGTTGGGATGACATGTAAGAATATCTTCACTGTCCATAACTCTTCACCTTGAATGCAGTAGCGTTACACGTCTTCAACGTGTGAGAGGGGACGTGACGTAATTCCAGGCGGAGATCTCGGTGGTCGTTACTGAAAACTTCTGCCTTGTGTTGAAGTTGGGATATTGGACTATAGATGACTCCGGAGGGTGATGTCTTCAGAACGGGAGGTAGCTCCGGGATGAGGCGGAACCTTCTAGGATTGGAAATGCTGTCGAGAGCCCTGGGAGGATCTGAAACGGTGGAGGCTACTAAATAAGTTGGATGACATGGTTGTCTCGAATGAGGTGAATGGTCGTTCAGACACGTGTCAACATTTTGGTTGTGGTCAATTTTTGACCACTACACTCTACCATAAGTCCCTGGCAAACATTAGATGCATGATAACACCCCTTGACAACCCTCAAACATGTTTTGCCAACTTCCTTAGAATACCTGCAACTTTATGATGTAGTTATATTTTGTAACACATTGAACACAAAGATATGAATTTTCTTTCATCTTAAATTAACGATAGTCATTTTAAACAAAGAGATATCATAGTAATAACTTAGGTAAAATTCTAAATGAGACAAAAAAACATATTCTACAGGGATACAAGAAACACAAAAGAAGATACATAATTAATTAATCCTAGTGCCTATAACAAGTCACAAAAAAATTGAAATAATATGGTAATGTTCTTCAGATGTAATACTTACTGTACCAAGTACTCAGTGGTATAACTATTTGCTTTTCTTTTTATAGGAAGCAACCCAATTCAAACAACCTTTGTCAATGTGATATACACCCTATTTATCCTACCAATTATTTGCAATCTATGGACATGTCAAATGCTAATTAATGAAGTACCCATTTTTTAAATGAAATTCTGCAATACTTTATCCTTTTTCTTGGTACTGCAGATTCTGGCTACACTGGAAGTTTCAACTTTTCAGACTAGCACTTCAAAATATTGACAATGATACTCTTAAATTTCATCTTCTGTATTATCCTTCAGGCTGCATGAAATTTGTCCAGGACGCGATCCTATCCTTGATAAAGCAGAAATGTAAACACAATCATGAAATCTTTAAACCACCTGAAGACTCTAAATAATGGGGCTATACTTTAGTTTAGTTTCAACACTTAAAGAGGACATTTAGTTAATGCAGCTCTGATTGTGATATACATCAATAATCCACAGCCACTTGAATATTAAGAAAATCGACAATGTAATTCATGCAACCAACATAAAAAATCTAATTCTAACCAATAACCAAACTAAAGCATTCAAAGTCTCTCCGCATAGTTGATTCATTGCCAACTGATATTACAACAAAATTTCTGGTATTTTCTAGCGATTCCCAGTCATTCAACCAAATAAAATTCAACAACATACTCATCGATTCAGCTCAAAGGATTCTATCAGGCTCAAAATAGATACAACCAGTCAACAGAAATTTAAAAAACTAATCTTTCTTAACAATAATCTACCAATATCCCAAAACAAAGAGCTCCAAACACTAATGGGTCAAAACAAATTCTAAGTTTTCGGCTCAATCAGAAAACCATAAAGAGGCTTAAATCATCAGAATCAAAACCCTAGAATCAACAAATTGATACGCTACCTCTTGTTCCGCCCCTCAAGAGTTCGCAGGGACCGCCCAGCACTCGGTCAAAAGAGAACAGCACTCGGTCAAAAGAGAATCGGACCCAAACCCTAACCCTAGAGAGAGAAATTGGCAGGAGAGGAGACTTCGTTAATGGCTGCTGGCCTTCTCTCTGTTTAAAAAAAGGCTTTTTTATACCCTACTTATAGTTTCTTCTCAGTAATTGTAATTGGATCCGTTTGGGGAGCGGATCAAGGCACCCACAAATATGTTAAAAAATACAAAAACAATCCAAACTATCTTCTATTTTTCCTTTCATTCTCCCTGCCTCAGGTGAACCCCCTCTCTCTCCTCTCCTCTTCCTCGATGAACCCCCCTCTCCGGCCTCTCCCCGCTTCCCTTCCCTGCCTCCCCCCTAGCGTCCCCCCACTCCCCCCTCCCCTATCCCTCTACTCCTCCACCTTCTCGGCCCCCTTTTCTGTCAGATCTGACCAAACATGTCACTGGGAGGGAGAGGGGGAGATCGAGGGGGAGGCCAGGGGATGAGGGATAGGGGAGGCCGAGGAAATAAGTTAAAAAAGAAATATTTTAGAGTTTTCACTGAGGATGAAATTGTTAAAAAAAAATTAATGGCTAACTTATAATAATTTTGAGGTGTTCTCATAATTTTTGGGGGGAGAAATATCCGCTCTCAAAGAGATACGGTGTGCAAATATTAATTTTTAGGGGCCTCTACGAAATCATCCCCATGGTTTTAATTTTAAATACTTTTTTTATTTGGCGTTTCTAATTTGCATGTTATAATGATTTTGTGAGGGGATGGTAAAAAGGGAATGCGCTTGCAACTTGCCATTTGTTCTTAATGTGCCGGTCAAAGTTTCATTGTCTTCGAGATTAATTCTCTTTTGCATTAATCTTGTCTTCAGTTTAATTTTAATCTGTTTTCTTATTATTAAATGTGTCTATGCTTTGTCCTTAATTGGGCCCTTGATGTAGGCTATGATTGCGTGATAATAAAAAATGTGAAAGTGATTCAATTATTGCTTTTATTTTTCTCTTCTTAGAATGAAAATAGAGTTGTCATGACTATTTCACTTAAATTTTAATCGGAAAAATATTTTGACATCTTTGAGGAGAGAAATACAGACATTGAATAGGTGATCAAGCAATACATGCAGTTCTAGCGTGGTTTGGGGGTCCAACCCATTTCTTCTTTCAAGAATAAAAGAGTTTTTATCAATTAGAAGAGGGTCACATTTTAACTTGTTGTCGATGCAACCGAAAGGAGTTAGGATAACGAAACAACATAGGTTGTTTGACTATATGAATTGATCATTGAGTGACAACAAAGATGTTAATGCCTTATGTCAGGGAAAGAGTTCAATTTTTTCAGTCGTCTCAGGGATATCCTACGCAACTGATGGTTTTATCCTTTTTTTTTTTTTTCTCCCTTTTCTTTTTTTGAGGAGTGAGATCATCTGTGTTACCACATATATGTATTTGTGTCTATCCTTTTGGGAATGTTTGGTCAATTTTTTTTTAGTGAAACGGGGGATTATGCCTCATAGTTTTATATAAAAAAATAAAAAAAAAATCTAAAAAAGCCCCACGGCTTTAGTTCACATGTGTGCCCGAAATTATTTTAATATATATAATCTACATGCGCTACATGCATTTGGGCCATTAATAAGGGTCAATGTCAGTGTCTGCTCTTTTAGTGCAGCGTTTTCAAATATGTCAACTTTTGCAACCAGAGGCAAAAAAAAAAAAAAAAAAAAAATGAAAGAAAAAAGAAAAACCGGGATGTATTGAATTTGCTTGGATTGCCATTGCTCTATTTTGTTTGCATGCAAATGGGTTTGATTTTCAACGGCCCAATTCGTTCACTTGGATCAAAAAGAGGGCCCAACACACTATCTTCAATTCTTCACTACTGAATTTTGAAAAAAAAAACAAGAAGAAGAAGAAGAAGAAAAGGAATAAACAAGAAACTTAAAGAAAAGAGATTATAAGAGAAAAACCATCACGTAACTCAATTAATGAGGATGATAAACAAACAAGAGCTAGTGGGTTAGTTGAGTGTTAACAAAACCAGCAAGAGAGATTAGTTCAGTTGTAGGCTGTCCAAAAGTTACTGGAGGACAAGCCATTGAAAAGCAAAGTTTCAAGTTCTAGACGCGAGGGACTATCACCCGCGTCTCAGCTCTAGACGCAAGGGACTATCACCCGCGTCTCAGCATCAAGGCGCGTTGGCTCGACACCCGCGTCTCAGCATCAAGGCGCGTTGGCTCGACACCCGCGTCTCACCATCAAGGCGCGTGGGCTCGACACCCGCGTCTCACCATCAAGGGCGTGGGCTCGATACCCGCGTCTCAACATCGAGGCGCGTGGGCTCGACACCCGCGTCTCAACATCGAGGCGCGTGGGCTCGACACCCGCGTCTCAGCATCAAGACGCGTGGGCTCGACACCCGCGTCTCGCGCCTCGGTTATACCGCCCTAGTTATTGGGCCAGTCACCGCCCACATAGCGGGGAAGTGGGGAAGTTGGCCCCTCATCGGGAGCATTTTAGGGGCACGTTCACCCCCTAGGACCTCTATAAATAGCCCCGTCGCTATGAAGAAGGGGTCGGACCCTTGGCAAAAAAAAAAAAAAGAAGAGAAGCAGAAGAGGACAACAGAGAGATATCAACAGGCGCGACACATACAGAGAGAGAGAGAGCTCGACTCTTCAAGCCAACTTGCTGCGTACAAGTTGCTCTTCGCCTACCTTCTCTTTAGAGTTTTGGTAGACGGGGCTGAGTTACTCCTTCTACCTGCCAAGGAGAAGATCCCTTGACGGTCCAGACGATCATCTGGTCAACGGAGAACAAGATTCACTCTCCACCGCCACACGAAGAACCCAGCACTAAACAAAGGGGGGATTCAAGCTTCAACATCCTCCCTCCCTGTAACCGGAAGATTAGTCTGTTGTAATTTTTCATCTGATTCAAGGAAATTTTACACCTCCCACTCTTTTTTCTGTGCCCAACAAGAGATGGCGACTCCGCTGGGGAATACGTTTGTCATTGGCGAACAAGCCGTGGCACAGGATGATCTCCTCCGTAGGGGGAAAATGGTCGAGACACTTGTTGTGGAGTTCGACCAGGCGAAATTCGAAGAGTTTCTCTCTTCTGGCTCCAAGAGTCCAAAGACCCGCGTCTGTCGCAGGGTCTCGGCGGGGAATAACTCCGAAGCTCGATCTGAGGCTCTCTTGGGCGCCACTGCTACGGTCCCTTGTGCACAGAAGACCCGCGTCAACGCCTCTCAGAAGGCCAGTGTGGTCTCACGCGCGACTGCTGCTGCGACCAACTGCGTCGCACAAAGACCCGCGTCAGTGTCCCTCAGAGGACCCGCGTGGTTAAAACCCCTGATGTTCAGCATCAGGATGTTGTCGGTTTCTCTCCTCCTCCGCGACGCAACCGAAATGCTGAGCGTCGACAGAGGAGACGCGCGCGTCAGCTTCAAGCTGGAACCATTGGTTGTCCGACTGAGGCTAAACGCGACATGCAATCTGGCGCTTTGCCCGCGGTACGTCCAGTACGTGAAATCCGCGTTTGGCGGCCCAAGTGCGTAACTCCTCAAGTTGAGTCCTCTGAAGACCAGCTTACCAAACGCCAAAGCGAAGCTTCTGCGTCTCGTCAAAAGCAAGAAACACGCGCTCACAGGCATGGGGCCCAGCAGCCCACTCTCTCTCACCCGTCTCTGCCCGGACGCAGCAGGCATCAACGCAAGACTCGCGTCTCATCTCAACAGAGACGCCAGGCGCGCATCAGACAGCCGCGACGCGAGAGCTGCGTCCCTGAAGTCTGCGTCCATTCTGCACAACACATGGATGCCTCCCGTCTTCGACGTTGTGAGGCTAGTCTCTTTGATCCCTCTTCCATGGATTTGAGGGATTATTTAACAAAGAAAAGAAGTGCCCACCAGGTCACTTCATCTTGCTGCTGCCAACGGCTCATCTCCATGCTCTCGGAGTGCCGTTGCGGGTCGAGTGTGCACCAGCAGTCTTTAGTTAGACAGCTGACCTCGATCCCCCCGTCAGCCAAAAGAAGGCGCTCCCATAGAAGGAAAATCTTCTCTGACGTTGAATACCCGGAGCTTACTGCGAACATGACAAGCAGAAGCAAGGGAAAAGGACTTGCAGTCAGCTCAGATGAGTCTGACTCTGAACCGGAAGGGGTGTATCAACACACTCGTACCCGGACTGGGGCCATCCCCCGGTTGACTATAATGCCTTAGCTCATGGCATTAAAGTGAACGATTCCCACTCCGCCGTAGTGGAATCAGGGGCTTCAAACTCCTCCGTTGAGAAGGAGACCTCTGCCTACATGACAGGCACTCCTGATGAGACAGCTAGACGTCTGGAACAGATCCAAAAGAGACAAATGGAGATGATTGTGTCTCAGCAGGAATCTATCGATGCTATCAAGCTGGCGCTTGCACAGCTGCTCGAAGACAGGAGGAGATCTCCTCCTAGGAGGTCGAGGGACAGAGAGAGAAAGGGAGGAAGCTCATCTTCCGAGCCTTCTGAAGAGAAGCCTCGATCTACTTCTGGCTCGTCCAAACCCTCGTCAAAGGGCGACCGAGACCCAGGGAAGGCTCATGCTAAAAGGATGAGTCAATTGGAGGAACGCCTCAATGCCCTTGCTAGTCGCAAAGACCTCCAAGAAGCTGGAGTGGTCCGGCCCTATCCAGCTGAGTGGGATTTAGTCCCGTACCCTCCTAAGTTCAAGGCTCCAACCCTCCAAGCCTTTGATGGGAAGGGGTCCCCTAATCAGCACATCTACTACTTCAAATCCCAAACCGGGAATGTAGTAGATAATGACGCCATCCTGGCGCGACTGTTCATCGGCACCCTGAAAGGGTTGGCCTTTGAGTGGTTCATGAAACTCCCGGAAGGTTCTATCAAGAACTGGGGCGACTTGGAGAAGCTGTTCTTAACACGCTTCTTCGAAGATGACTCCGAGGTCACAATGCCCACCCTGTTAGCTACGAGACAGCGAAAGGGAGAGTCCGTCAAATCTTTCGTGGAAAGATTTCGGAACGTGGCACTCCGGTGTCCAAGCGGTATGACCCAGGCCACCCTAGTGGAAACATGCCGCCACAACCTCCAAACCTCACTCCTTGCTCAAATAGGAGTTGCTGAAAGCCGCACCTGGAAACAATTAGTCCAACAAGGTGAACAGGCTGAGGAGATTGTTGCCCGCGTTAGGGCAGAAGAAGGCAAGCCGCGGCCGGAGAGGTCAACTAGGCGAGCGCCAGACACCTCCCTCCAGACAAAGCGGAAGAATAATTTGGCGACGGAGACCAAATCTCCCACCAAACCTCAACCAGCCAAGGCGAGTGGCTCTTCAAGCCAACCCGCGCCAACAAGCAGTATTCCTTCAAGGAGGAACATGTCGATTCGCTCTTCAAGCTACTCAACAAGAGCAACCGACTGAAGCTCCCCGAGGCCAGGCGCCCTCAGGAAGTCGGCAAGACCGACAACCCCAACTACTGCTTGTACCACAGGATGTTGGGACACCCTACCAGAAGCTGTTACATCTTCAAAGACATCCTTCAGGCTCTGATTGACGCGGAGGTGTTGAAACTCCGACCAGAACAGAAAGAGGTGACAGCCAACGTGACGTCGGTTCTCCAGTTTGGAAAACAACCTCCAGCACCTGCAAGGGTGGTCCCAATCCCAAGAGGAGAACTAAGAGTGGTCAACACAGACCCTCACCAGCAGCAGGAGAATGGCTTGGTACTCGTCTCTACGCCTCAAGGGGAAATCATGTGGGTCCACCCTGACCTAGTAGACAGCCAGCAGTGGACTACTGTAACCAACAGGAAGTCCAAAGGCAAGGCAAAAGCTTCGTCCTGCCATGTGGTATGTGCTTCCTCCCGAGAAGCAGAGGATGATGTTCCCTCACTGACTGATTCAGAAGAGGAAACAATAGTCTTGGCGCAGAGCCCAACCAACCAATGACGGGGACTCGTTCAGGACAGCCCTACTTGAAGCAGTACGGCGAAGTGGCGGCAAACCCTCCACAACCGGCTGCAGAGCCAACTAGGCCCTCCACGAAGCCACCAGTGGAGAAACAAAAAGAGACTCGATTCTCTCGAGCTCTTCAAAAGGGTATAGCGGAAGGATCCACAACGCCTTACCGCTTTGATGTCTTGGCTCAATTGGCCAACATCCCGGCGCGGATCACCCTGTATGAGCTTCTAAGACTATCAAAGTCGACCAGGGAGGCTCTACAAGAAGCTCTGGCAAATGCTGAGGTCTTTATGACCCAGGTGCCAAAGAAGGAAGATGTAGAGAATTGTCTCCACACCTCCCAGAATGCTCCCTGCATTACCTTCACGGCAGATGATATGCAGGTTAAAGGGAAGCATGATCGACCCCTGTACTTCACAGGTTATATCGGATCATCTGAGGTGAACCGCATTCAGGTAGATCCAGGGTCCGCATTGAGCATCATGCCCCGCCGAGTCATGCAACACCTCGGCATCCCTACCCACCGTCTGAGCCTTACACAGACGACCATCTACGGGTTCAATGCCAACGGCACCCGTCCGATGGGGAAGATCAAGCTCAAGTGCCAGATTGGGAGCCTCAAGTCGGAGGTGACGTGCTACGTCATCGATGCCGACACTTCCTAAAATCTGCTGCTGGGACGACCATGGATCCACCGCAACTCCATCGTTCCCTCCACTCTTCACCAAGTCATGAAATACATTGACGCGAGTGGGAAGGTGCAAACGTTGGTTGCCGAAAGGTATCCGTTTAAGGGGGTCGAAAATTATTTCACGGACTCCCTCCTATATCAGGATCCGGTGGATGAAACCCCGCAACTGGAGGTGCCAGACTCTGGTAATGAGGCTGACACTGAGCCCGAGCAAGAAGAGTGCCTGTGAAAGTTGGAACCACTTGTAAAGACCACTAATAAGCTCGATGTTAATAATACCACCGACGATGCGGGCGGTTGGTATATTAATGAGAATTTAGACTTTGAGTATTTTTCTGCGTGTGCATCCGATTCGATACCGTCGGATACTAGTACCGACGTAGATGATGATATCTGGTCGGCAATGGATGCTTTGACATCATTGCATGTACCAGTAAAATCATCTTTCGGGACATACCAGGATAATGGTGATGCGCAGGAATCTATATTCATGGTTCCGACAAGACGAAAAGGCCAAAAACCAATCCTTTTTGGGCGAATGACGACTGAACCAACGCCCCGCGAAGAATCGGAAAGTGAGGAGGAATCCCCTCAGCTCAGTCATTATGAACAAAAGCGCTCAAAATGATGAAGTGCACGGGGTATGATCTAACCAACAGACCCGGGTTGAACTTCGGCAGAGGAAGGAGAACGCTACTTCGATCCTTTGTGCCAAAAGGGAAGGCCCCCGATTATTATCATCGGACGCGCCGGGGTTGGGCTATGTATCAACTCCGGTCCCATCAGCCTCCGATTCTCAAAAATCGTCGAGCAACGATTACTCTTCAGACACATCATCCTGGGAGTCAGATGTCAGTGTCGGTAACATCTTCAAGGAATTTTCAGTGAACATGGTTTCGACAAGCCATCTGGAAGATGGAAATGAAGAAATGATCCAATCTGATACAGATCCTTGGATCAAACATTTGAATGCTCTTTGGGATACCCGCTTTGAACAGCGTGAGCCACCCACAGAAGACAAGGTCGTTCAGATCAGCTTAGGAAATGAGGCTAACCCTAAGCCCATCTTCATAAGTGATGGCCTATCACCTTTGGAGAAGAAGGATCTAATATCTCTTGTACAAGAGTATATAGACGTCTTCGCCTGGAATTACGAGGATATGCCAGGACTTGATCCTCAAGTGGCCATGCACCGCCTCAACATCAATCCGGACGTAAAACCTATCAAACAATAGCAGCGACGGTTCCGTCCCGAAATAATGGAGGCAATTCAATCAGAAGTTAGAAAGCTCATCGATTCTGGCTTCATCCGGGAAGAACAACATCCCGACTGGGTAGCCAACATCGTCCCCGTTTCCAAGAAGAACGGGAAGATCAGGATCTGCATCGACTTCCGCGATCTAAACGAGGCCTGCCCAAAGACGAATTCCCATTGCCAATCACTGATGTTATGATTGACAATACTTGTGGATTCGAACGAATGTCCTTCATGGACGGATTCTCAGGATACAATCAAATCAAAATGTATCCTGATGATGAAAAGCATACCTCCTTCAGGACTCCTCTAGGGCTATATTGCTATACTGTCATGCCTTTTGGACTGAAGAATGCGGGGGCAACCTACCAAAGGGCCATGAATGCCATTTTCATCAGCAAATGCGCAAAACTGTGGAATGTTATGTCGATGACATTGCGGTGAAAAGTCGCATTAAAGGAGATCACATAGCTGATCTGAAGGTGGTCTTCGACATCATGCGGGCTCATCAATTGAAGATGAACCCCACCAAGTCCTTCCTGGGGGTAGCCAGTGGCAAATTCCTAGGATTTATCGTGACTTCCACAGGAATCCATTTGGATCGGGAGAAAGTCCGCGCTATCCAAGAGATGCAACCCCCGAGAAACCTCAAGGAACTTAGGGGTTTACAGGGTCGATTGGCGTACATCCGCAGGTTCATCTCAAACCTCTCCGGAAGATGCCAGCCCTTCGCTAAGTTGATGAAGAAGGGTGTCTCGTTCATTTGGGACGATGCTTGCCAACAAGCGTTTGAGGAAATCAAACAATACCTCACCCAACCACCAGTCCTTGCAGCCCCGGTGTCCGGAAAGCCTTTCCTGGTGTACGTCCGGGCAATGGACCATTCTTTGGGAGCTCTACTAGCTCAGAATGATGAAGAAGGACGAGAACAGGCAATCTACTATCTGAGTAGAACAATGATCGGAGCCGAACATCGGTACAACCCGATCGAGAAGGAATGTTTGGCACTAGTGTTCGCCATTCAGAAAATGCGACACTATCTGGTAGGCCAGACTATAAATGTCATATTAAAAGTCAACCCCCTGAGGTTACTTATGACAAAGCCTTCTTCACTAAATGGCCGGCTGGCAAAATGGGCCATGTTGCTATCCCAGTATGATATGCACTTTCTGCCGCAGAAAGCCATTAAGGGACAAGCGGTGGCAGACTTCCTAACTGAACACCCAGAGCCGAGGGCAGCCAAAGTCTACGAGGATCTCCCAGACGAAGTGGCCGAAGTCTACCTGACTCAGACATCGTTCGAAAGTCAAGTGTGGTAACTTTTCTTCGACGGTGCATCAAGGACAAACCCTAAGGGACACGTAGTGGCGGGGGTAGGAGTAGTACTTGTCTCCCCCAAAATTATGTAATCCCCCGAGCTGTCTCGCTAACGGAGCCTTGTTCCAACAATGTGGCGGAGTACAATGCTCTATTGATCGGGATGCAGCTCGCCGATGAGATTGGCGTTAAAAATCTCGAGGCATACGGTGACTCTAAACTCATCGTCAGCCAAATTCGCGGGGAGTACGAAGTCAGACATGAAGACTTAGTACCCTATTACAACGCAACTATCCGCATGGCCGAGGGGTTTGCTAACTTCTACATCGACCATGTACCGCGCAGGCAAAATGCGCACGCCGATGCACTCGCATCCCTTGCAGCCTCCCTAGCTCTTCCAGCTGGAGCAATGGAGAAAATATTCGTCTACAGCCACGACTTGCATTGCCCGAAAAATACTCTCGAGGACTATCAGGAGTCAAAGGGAGATTGTCGAGGCAAAGAAGTGCTGGAATTGTCGGCCGGTCCAGAGCTTAAAGACTGGCGATTCCCCTACATCGACTATGTCTTGTACGGCATCCTGCCTGAGGACGCCAAAGAGGCGGCTGCCATTCGAAGGAAAGCCCCTAAGTTTTACTATAATGCGATTACACGAACATTGTATCGTCGGTCGCATGACGGGATCTTACTCCGGTGCCTCTCACCAAAAGAGGCCCAGGAGGTATTGAAAGAGGCTCACGATGGTACGTGCGGAGCCCATCAACCTGGCCCAAAACTGGCACATCGACTCCAAAGGTTGGGTTACTATTGGCCCAAGATGGTTGCCGACGCCGTCGCCTATGCCAAAAGATGTCACGCTTGCCAAATACATGGAGATTTTATCCATCAAGCACCAGGGTACCTCCACTCTACGACCTCTACATGGCCATTTGAAATGTGGGGGATGGATGTGGTTGGTCCTATCAGCCCACCATCATCAAAGGACATCGGTTCATTCTAGCAATAACTGATTACTTTTCCAAATGGGCCGATGCCATTCCTTTGAAGGAGGTCAAGT
The DNA here is from genome assembly GCA_038442645.1 of Agave tequilana. Classification (NCBI taxonomy): domain Eukaryota; kingdom Viridiplantae; phylum Streptophyta; class Magnoliopsida; order Asparagales; family Asparagaceae; genus Agave; species Agave tequilana. Next base: position 80,214 of record JAVJIF010031349.1, read on the forward strand.
CGTCCAACGTGATCAAGTTCATAAAACATCACGTTATTTACCGTTTCGGTGTACCTCGGCGGATTGTCCATGACAATGGACCCCAGTTCATCAGCCAGGCATTCCAGAGATTCTGCGCTAAGTTCAGAATCCAGAGTGTGTCCTCAACGGCATACTATCCTGCCGCTAATGGCCTCGCAGAAGCTTTCAACAAGACCATTGGCAAGCTTCTCAAAAAGTTCGTCTCGAAGAGTCAACGCGACTGGGACGACAGCTAGGCGAATGCTTATGGGCCTATCGCACAACAGTGCGAACCCCGACAAAGGCCACGCCGTTTTCCTTGGTATACGGATGTGAAGCCGTGCTTCCCCTGAAAATCCAAATTCCATCTCTACGCGTCGCCTTGACAGCGGAGATGACGACAGAGGAGAAGCATCAACAGCGACTCCAGGAACTGGAGGCCTTAGACGACAAGCGTCTGCAAGCCCAACAGCAAATCGAGCTCTACCAAGCTCGAATTACCAGAGCCTTCAACAAGAAAGTTAAAGTGCGAACTTTCAAGAAAGGTGACCTTGTCTTAGCCGTCAGAAGACCCATGGTGATGACGCACAAGACGAAAGGCAAATTCCAACCCAAATGGGAAGGACCATTTGTGGTAGAGTCAGTCTACTCGAATGGATCATATCGCCTCATAACCTCGAATGGCGATACACTTATGATGCTAATCAATGGCAGATTCCTGAAGAAGTACTATCCTTAGATGGTATTCTTCCGCTGATCAAGTTAATAGTACACCTCTGATCAAAGCAAGAAGAATTTCTTCATTAACATCCGACGCCTCCAACGGCTAATGATAGAGGAAAATGTTGGCTTTTAAGCCCAACATAAGTCTTCGACAACTCATCATGCTGGGGGGAATAGCATGGCTAGCCCAACTCAAACGGTAGTTGGTAAAGGCACCTCAAATCCGTTGATAGCTGGGGGTTTGCTAAAAATCCTAAGTGGACTTGATTCCACTCTTTCCTCCAAAATCCCTTACCAATTCTCATCCACAGAATGGTAGGACCACAAAAAAAAAAAAAACAATCGTTGCCAAGTAACACCATACCTCTGGTAATGAGATACCCCTTGTAGAGTACAAATCTTGCTTGTCAACTCTACATTTTGCCAAGTTAACACTACACCTCTGGCACTTCAAATCTCACCTGTCAATTCTCATCCATAGAATGACAGGTCCTCAAACTGTTTTCGCTCAAGCCAATTCTTGTCAAGTTAATATCACACCTCTGACAAAACTACTGTTTAAGTTAACATTATACCTCTAAGCAGTACTTCAAGTTTCTGCCAGGTTTAATATTACACCTCTGACAGTCACTTTTCTTCAGTCTTCCACATCGAAGCTGAAATGAATGATGCCAAGTTAATACTACACCTCTAGCATCTGAGTCATCGCTAAGTTCAACAATACACCTATGGCCATGACCTTTCCCCGACTTCCTTGTCCAAGTCGAGATGACCAATGCTAAGTTCAACATTACACCTCTAGCATTACCTCACTGTTAAGTTAACATCACACCTATGGCAGTGATATTCTCAGTTTTTCCTAAACAAAACTGAAATACTTCTGAGTTAAGGTAATATCACACCTCTGACTCGCATCCTTGTCAAGTTAACATTACACTTCCGACAAGACCACTTTCACCCGTCAAGTTAATATCACACCTCTGATGGTAACAAACCTTCCTAGACTCTCCACGAGTCTAATCTCACTTGTTATTCTCTTCAATAGAATAACAAGTCCACCTAAAAATATTGTTAGGTTAATATTACACCAATTAATAGTGTTTTTCATCAAAATCCCCAGCTAAACTCGATTAAGTTAATTCTAAACCTCTGATCAGAGTTCACCCTCCCTGGGGGTACCAAATTCTACTTGTCACTTTCTATTACAAAGTGGCAGGTCCACCAAAAAGTCATTTCATCCCTGTCAAGTTAACATCATACCTCTGACAGTATTGTGAGAGTTCCTGAAATAGGATCTTTTCTTACAAAATTTGACTTATTAAAGTTACCATCATAATTTTAACAAAGTCAAAGATTCTTTGCTTCTACGAGTCTAAGACAAAAAGTTCAAGACGATGAAAGAGGCAAAAAGAAAGGTGTCACTTTTATTTATTCCAAACATATGAAAGTGATACAAAACACTCTCTTATACAATAAGATTGAGTGTTACAATTAAGGAGTACAAAGAAGTCCCTCTCTCTCTCTTAGAGGTTGCACTCACTCCTTATAAGCCGCGTCTGATTCCAAGTGCGCGATGTTTTGTGGCTACAATAGAAGCTGGTTACACCACGATGCATGATGTAAGCATCGAAAGCGCCCTAGCTGACTAAGCTAAGGGCAATGGTGTTCTTGAGGTCTGGTGGCAACAGAAAGTCCTGCAACCCTTCGTTCAGGAGCGTCTCTTTCCCTAGCAGGCCATCCAACGGACATGGACTGTCCTTGATGTGACTTCTGGAGTGGGAGAGGAAGAGGATCTTGTCCGCCACCACAACCGCCGGAACCCTCATCGCCGTCATGCATAGCCTGACCATCTCTTGCCAGCAGGCATGAATGGCGAAGCAGATCTGAAGAGACCTTGGCGAGGGTTGGGTCCTCGTCAGAGACGTAATATACTCTCTTATAGGTGACGAGGACCATAATATACTCTCTTATAGGTGAACATCGAACAAGTTCGTCGGCCAAAGCATCCTTCCAGGGGCCCAGCAAACCAGCAAGTCTACCTGCAAGAAATGAAACAAAGGAATCAGAACAATCTGCAACTTAGTATGTTTCAACAGAGAAAAACTAAGTCGCAAATGCAAACTGCAGACGCGGGAATGATCCACGCAGTCAGCCAAGCAGACGCGGGAATGACCCACGCAGTGGCCAAACTGCTGCATCAGCAGAGACAAACGCGAATCAAAACGCGGTCTCATTCTGCGCCCAAGTCGAAAGCACAGACGCCAAAAGGCACAGACGCCGAAAGTTGCCATCTCCTTGTTGAGTGAACAAGAGTTGCAAGGCTCGGGTCTGAAACCTTTTTGGAATTCGTCCAAGGCAGTGGCTATAAAACGCCCCAAGACAGTGGCTTTGAAACGCAAGCTTTGTGAACAGAGCCAGCGCCAAGTGCCAAAGACCCCTGCACTCGCGTCCAGAGAAGTTCAAGTCTGTGGCGCAAATTCCAGAAGGAATGCACCAACACAGACTTCGTGAGGGGGTCCAGATAATGATGATGCCAAGGTACAGGCCGTGGTAGATTAAAACATCATGGCTAATCGAGACGGCGTACCAACAGAGGCTTCTACCAAGAGTCGGGCTCTCTGCGTCCAGACGCGGACGTGCAAGATGATCAGAGAGACACTCTGCCCCGAAGAGACCAAACAGGAGCATACAAGCCCTGGGTCATCTTCATCCACAGAGCCATCCTCATCCATGGAGACAATACTCTGAAGAGGATGAAGGTTCTCAGAGCGCTCGCTCTCAAAAAGAAAACAGTCCAAAGATTGGGTTGAAGGGAGAGGGTGCGCCCTATTTATAGGCAGCCCCCGATAACTGCAATTAATGATCTCCTAATCTGAACCGCCGGCCTTAATGACCGCATGATTGTCAAGGTCCAATAAGGGACTGACGCGTGTAACGCCGCTTCGAAAACCGTCGCAGGCACCAATCTCCAACCACCCGCATCGGTTTCTCATTAAAGGGAATTAACGCTCAAGACCAATAAGAAGCCGACGCGTGGATAACCGCTTCGGGAAACAGCGGAAAATCTGCATTCCCGGTCATCAATAGAGATTTGAAGATCACATCAAATCTTTATGACAGGCTGTATGTAACGCCTGGGAGGTTACACCAAGACGCAGACTGAAGAACCGTATCCAAAATTCGCGTCCCCTCCCCAGATTGGATGACGATCACCCGCGTCCTAGAGGAATGTCCGCGTGATGCAAAGTCGCGTCCCCTCAGCAAACGGGGTCCTTTTTAAAGGAGAACACTTAGTCCATTTTAGGATTAATGGAAAATGCACAAGGCTGCGTCCCTCGCGTCTGCTTGATCCGCGTCTTTCCTAGCGAAGCAGATTCGCGTCTCTCCCTACAGACGGATGCCGCGTCTTCTGAACTCATGGCCGCGTCTCCCTATGGATTGACGCTGCGTTTCATCAAAAGAACTTGGTTCTGCTCAAGCTCTTCTGAACTCATGGCCGCGTCTCCTTATGGATTGACGCTGCGTCTCATCAAAAAAAAAAAACTTGGTTCTGCCCAAGTCCTTCTGAACTCATGGTCGCGTCTCCCTATGGATTGACGCTGCGTTTCATCAAAAGAACTTGGCTCTGCCCAAGTCCTTCTGAACTGATACCCGCGTCTCCCTGTGAACAGAGGCCGCGAGTCGATGCTGCGTTTCATTGAAAGAACTTAGTCTTACCTAAGTTCAGTATTCACAGCCAGTGATCAAGAAGTTGGATTCATCCACAGCTAAGCAAAGAAGATGGAACAAAAAAATGTCCTTTTTATATCAAAAGTGGATACAAACACTCTGATAAATAGAGTGTCCTTTTCTTTACAAAAAAAAAAAGAAAAGAAGGCTAAATGTCCTGGTTCGCCAAGGAACGGATTTGCTCCCTGAGATGATGCATCTTGATCTGACGTGCCTTCTCAGCCTCCATCATGGCTTGGACCCGCAGCTCCTCTTCAGATAGGAAGGGTTTTGCAGCCAGCTGCGCTCGCAGAGATTCCACCCTGGAAGAATGTAGAGACAGACTCTCTTCAGCTCGTGCCTTAGCCGCCTGTTGCTCCGCAAGCTCCTCTTTGATGGTAACAAGCTTCTTCTCATTGATCGCAAGCACAGCTTCTGCCTTGGCAATGGTGTCCCGAGCCTTGGCAATGGTGTCCCGAGCACTGAGGATGACATGCTCCGTGCTCTGCATGACAATCTCGGATTCCCTTGAATCGTCAGTTAGTTTCTGACATTCAGCCTGGGAATATTCGAGGCTGCGGATCTCTGCATCTATTTGTGCCTTTGCCTCCTGTCGCTCTTGTTCTTGAGCAGCTAAGAGTCGGGTTAGGGTGGCCTGGGCCTCACTAGAAGAGCTGGCATTTTCCAAAGACTTCAGCTCGTGCAGGTCGTCTCCCAGTTGCTCCACCACCTGCAGACACGCCTGGGCAAGTGAGGGGCCTCCGGTTAATTCGACGTTCTCGGCCAGATTTCTGAGAAGCGTCCAGGCAAAATTGAAGGAGCTGCTTCCACGTAAGATGAGATCAATACATGATCCCATCGAAGCAAAGAATTGTTGCACCATCTGGCGTGCCAGTTCCCCCATATCGTCACCACCTGGGAAGCTTCCCGACCCCTTTTCTGTCACGGGATAAGGCGGATCTTCTCGCACAAGAGTTGTGCTGACCACCGATACGGCTAGAGCAGAAGTAGCCTCGGGCGTTTCCAGAGGTGCTATCTTTGCAGGAACCTCCTCCTCAGAAACTTCAGCCAAGACCTGAGCCGTGTGGCCTTCTGGAGAGATATCAATCATTGGACTCTCCACCTAAGCCCCCTTAGTTCTCTCTGCAAATGACCACAACATTAGCCATAAAGGTGAAAAGCGAAACATTCAAAATATCAGAACTTCCTTACCACCTGGGAGGTCCAGAGATAGCGAACCCTTGGGTGAATCCTGCAGAGTGAGAGCTTCCCCAGCCTCAGTGGGTACCTCCTTTTCCGGCAAAGCGGAGGGCTCCCTAGTTTCCGCAATCGCCCCTTCCGAAGTTGTCTCGCCAACCGAAGCCTCAACTCCTTCGAGCTGGGTCACCTCTTTTACCATCTCTTTGATATGCGAGGAGGTTGTAGTCTCGGCATCCTCAGCCAACCCTGCAGCGTAAAAGAAGAATGTTAAGACACCTTCTTCAAAACCAAAGAGAAAATCGGGTGAAAGTACCTGCAATGGGAGCAACTGTCGCCAACGGTGATGGCACCGTCAACGGTTCCCCCCCGTACATTTCTTCCTCCGAGATATGGGAGAACTTGCTCGGATCAGGAAGAGTGGGTTCATCACCGTAGTCGACCTTGTCTTCAAACTCGCTTTCCCCTGAGTACGAGGAAGAAGACAGCTCAACGCGAGGAAGCTCTGCAACCGGAGCCTTGCCTCCAATTACCCCAGTGGTAGGACTGGGATCAATTGCCCGAGGACTGGAGATGAAGACACAAGGAGACCCCGACTGCTGTGCCTCATCTCTTTTTTCATGAGTAGAAGAAGGCTCGGGATGAGCTAAAATCCCCAGAATATCGACATCTCCTCCGCTCATGATGTCGACCTCTAGCTGCTCATCCTCGTCAGTGGCGGTGGATCGATCAACAAGCTCCCCTTCCTCCGCAGACCCGTGGCTTCTGCTAAGCGACCTGGGAACACGGACTAGAGGAGTTTCTTCTTCAGCTATATCCTCCTCCCTCAGTTCCCTGACACCAGAAGGGATGGCCGCTGGTAGAGAAACTGCTGGCGCCAAGTCTCTCCGCACCTTCTTACGGGCAGGCCCAGCAGTAGAAGTAGAGCCCTGACGACGCTTGCTCACCGCCTGTCGAGACTTAGTTGCTTGCGGCTCTGCCCTTGTTGCTCGCGGCTCCGCCTTAGTCGCTTGCGGCTCCGCCCTTGGTGGTCGTGACTCCGTGGCTCGTGGCTCCCTTCTCGTTCTTCTCCCGACCTCCTTCTGGGCCTTCAGATACTGTTCTACGAGTTTCGACGGTTTACCGGACTCTGTCCTTGCCTCGAGACTTGCATTGATGCTCTCGATGCATGAAGACGTCGGAAAAAAGTCTGGTGTCTGGATGGCTTGGGAGTACCAAGTGCAGAAGCTGAGGCTCATATGGCACTTGGGCCCCTCGAGAGGTAGACGGAAAGTCGCTCCCGTTCCTCCAGCCACACTGTAGTACCAGGCCCGAGCACCCTCGAACAGGTTCCCTTCGAAGGCGAGTCGAGCATTGGGGTTCCCGACATAGAGCTGATCATAGCCGAACTGTCGAGCGAAGCGATTCGGCATGTACGGCTCAATGGTGCATGACGTCCCTTGCCGGAAAAGCACATATCCGGGCCGAATATTGAGCAACCACCAGAAGGCTCCCGTGGATAATCTCGTGAAATCATCTGGGCCCGCGGAATCAATAAGTAGATCCCCGAAAGATGCACCAGGTATCTGGGGGAGGCAACGATTGAGCTGGTAGTTCGCAGGGTCTGAAAGGCACTTCCGGACGTAATATATATAAGGATCACGCCAGTTCGAACCCTCCAACCGCTGTACAAAAGGGACAGAACTCTCCCTCCAACGCACCGCCGTCATCAAGGAAGGGCAATGCATCACGTACCAAGCCATGAGGTACGTGTAAGGCAGCTCGACCCGAGGGTTGGGACGCTTCACCGTCGGATTCCCCTCTGAGTCAACATACAGCTTTCCCTCGGAGTCTGCAGTTTTCGGTGGCTCGCAGAAATTCTTAGCTAGCGCCCGCAGCCCGCTCTGAATACCAGCCGCCACGGCCGGGAGAAGGGCTATGGGGTTGCCATGAGCCAGGAGCACCGCCAGGTACACCACGTCAGCAACAATAACTTCATGTGGCAGCGTGGGCACCACACAACGCTTCAGCCACAACATCAGAAAGCCCGCCAACAGCGCCCGATCGGAGATAGGGGTCCGGGCTTGGTGGTGAAAGCTTTCAAAAACCAAGTCAGGGTCGAAACCGTCCTCGTTCGACTCCGTGGTGTAGAAACTGTCAGAAGCCTGGTCGATCCTGTCTTCAATCTCCCTATCGGAGCTGGGAGCCAATCGGGTTATCAGATGGTCTTTGGTGTTGACGTTGTGAACAAGTAACTGGCCCAAGACAGTTGCTTGACTCCCTGCGACCGCTATTTGGTTATCTGGCCGCAAATGTGGAAGTGACATAGCACTTCCCAGTAGGTCTCATATATTAGGGGATACTCCTCCTTCAAAAGATGAAGCTCCACAGTGGTCGGGACATATTCCTCATAGGGAATGTCCCCTGTTGCCAATCCTGAGACTTCATGCAGCTCGTGCAGAGCGAGGCCCATCTCCCCGACCGGAGTGAAGAACGTCCCCGTCAAAGAATTATAACGCTCTAGAACCCCGAAGAAGTTCTGAGAGCTTTGAGGGATCCCCCACTGCACGGCCCTGACTGCCGAGTACAGTCCCACACGCTTTAGCAGATCCCCGAGCTCGGTAAGGATAAAGCCGACCATCCTGCCCCACCAATAGTTATCCGTGGAATGGACCCACCCGGGCGCACGGAACCCAACCGGATAATCACCCTCCGCTTCCATGAATGCGTTGAGGAAGGTAGTGCCGAGTTGTGATATCTCTCCAGCCGGAACCTCAGACTTGCGCAACCCAGGGAAAAGGCCGATAACCGACCTGTCATGGCTATCATGACGGTGTACTTTATGGGAGCCCAAATCACCGAGAGTAATCTCAGGGACATATCGAGAAAGGTCCCATTCCATCTTCCGAGGGACGGACATGTGCTGGAAATAGGACAGCGGGAACATCCTCTCCATGCCCGGAAGAAAGAATCTTCCACCCCTTATTTGACGGAGCCATTTGTAAGTTCCGTCATACACGCGATAGCCGCCATCGTGGATACGATCTCCGAAGAAGAAGGCAGGCTTCTCCAGCTTGATGCCAGCATCCGTTGTAAATGCTGCGTCGGTCATAAGCACCCGAAGAGTCCTCATGTCAACATTCGAGAGCCTCTCCTCACGAGCCTGCGACTGGTCAGCAGTCACAGGGACAGTCCTTTGTAGCACAAAGGTCAAGTCCCGGTCAGCACCACCTACATGTCCAAAGTGGCGCGTCTTGGCGAGTGAAGTAGTAAGGTGTGGCGCTGCAAAAAGAAAACGACACTTAGTTAGATACTTTATCAAAAGTAAGGAAAAAAATGCTAAGTGTTCATAACCCAAACGCAGAAGAGACACTGGACGCAGGAATTATCAAATCCGCGTCCAGACCTGTGCATCCACGTCCAAACGCAGAAGAGACACTGGACGCAGGAATTATCAAATCCGCGTCCAGACCTGCGCATCCACGTCCAAACGCAGAAGAGATACTAGACGCAGGAATTATCAAACCCGCGTCCAGACCTGCGAATCCACGTCCAAACGCAGAGGAGATACTGGACGCAGGAATTATCAAGTCCGCGTCCAGACCTGCAAGATCCGCGTTTTGCAAACCAAGACTTATGAGATTCAAGTACTTGGACTCAGGCGCCAGACCGTAAGAACCAGCACCTGATGTTGCAGAACGCAAGGATCAAAGTCCGCATTTAAACCCTTCACAATTAGAAATATTCTAAATGAAGGGCCCAAAAGGCAGGACCTAATGGCACCGGGTCATCAAACCCGCGCCTCGGTTATCAACCCAAAGACTGCGTCTGGGAATCAAACACGAGTTAAAATTCCTTTAATGGCGAAATTCACGCCTAAAAGGCATTTTACTTTGGAGACCTTGGAGAACAACATCCTGCGCAGAGGAGGAGCTGCCCCTCCGGGCCTCGGCGACGGTCGCCTTTGAAGAAGAAGCAGTCGGCTTGGTCTTGGGTGCCATTGCTAAGTCAATCCGAGGTTAAACAGATGAACAGAAGGGGAAATTCTCTTTCTTAATTTTATCAGCGAGTGCGTTCGGAGAAGAAGAGGAATCTTCCCAACTGTGGCCTTTTATAGGCACAAGGATTCGCGAAGATACGCAGCGTATGGCCCGATGAATTCTGCGGCGAATCTCTGTTCGACGCGTGGAACAAAATCACTTTAACGCACAGAGAAGATCATGCGCCACGACTCCGCTGACGAATCGTCGCTCGACACGTGGCACGGATCATTTAATGAGCCAGGAAATCCGCGCGCCAAAAGGTGAAATCCCGTCGGTTCCCCAGGCCAACTGGCAGCGCAATCATGACGTGGCACGGACTCGCACCCGACGGCCATGTCTCTTCGATGGATATGCCCCGTCAGCATCGCCATAAATGCGCCCAGACAATCGCGTCTATATTCAAAAGATGCGTCTCTCCGAAGTTCGCGTCTTTAGCTGAACATCGCGTCTGCCTTATGAAGATCAGTCGCGTTTCCATTGCCAAAAGGTCGCGTCTCGCTAAGAAGTCGCGTCTTTAAAGCAGTCTCATCTTTGCTTTTCAAAAAGGAATCCGCGTTCATTCCCTGCTTCTGCGAATCAGTTCAACAGTACACTGGCACAAGCAGAAGACCAACCACTCCTGGCTTAAAGCGCACCCGTGACAGACTTAAAAGCAAACGAGGAGGTTTAGACTGTGTATCTAGACACTCAACATGATCAACTCCGGTGGCTTCAAAGAGTTCAACAGTACACTCACGAAGACCAACTCCAGAATAGATCAAACCCGAAGCACTAACAGTCCAGTCACGAAAGCAAATATGGCTAAAATCCAAAGTATTTCGAAATCCGTCCCAGTTACTGCGGAATATCGAAAACTTTGGAGGGGGTTCTGTAGGCTGTCCAAAAGTTACTGGAGGACAAGC